>JAXIVJ010006338.1:65000-67527 GCA_036785665.1 Chirona hameri | reverse complement strand
GTGATGTTGCTGATGATGTTGCTGATGATGTTGCTGATGATGTTGCTGATGATGACGTGAGACGGTGTGGTATGCGCCGAGGCGGTGTGCCGGAGCGGTGTTGTATGCCCGGAGGCGGTGTGGTATGCCCGGAGGCGGTGTGGTATGCCGGAGGCCCGGAGGCGGTGTTGTATGCCCGGAGGCGGTGTTGTATGCCCGGAGGCGGTTCGAGTGTGGTATGCCCGGAGGCGTTGTTGTATGCCCGGAGGCGGTGTTGTATGCCCGGAGGCGGTGTGGTATGCCCGGAGGCGGTGTTGTATGCCCGGAGGCGGTGTTGTATGCCCGGAGGCGGTGTGGTATGCCCGGAGGCGGTGTAGTATGCCCGGAGGCGGTGTTGTATGCCCGGAGGCGGTGTGGTATGCCCAGAGGCGGTGTAGTATGCCCGGAGGCGGTGTTGTATGCCCGGAGGCGGTGTGGTATGCCCGGAGGCGGTGTAGTATGCCCGGAGGCGGTGTTGTATGCCCGGAGGCGGTGTGGTATGCCCGGAGGCGGTACAACACCGCCTCCGGGCATGATGATGATCATGATGATGATGATGATGATGATGATGATGATGATGATGATGATGATGATGATGATGATGATGATGATGATGATGATGATGATGATGATGATGATGATGATGATGATGATGATGATGATGATGATGATGATGATGATGATGATGATGATGATGATGATGATGTTGCTGATGATGATGTTGCTGATGATGATGTTGCTGATGATGTTGTTGATGATGTTGCTGATGATGTTGCTAATGATGTTGCTGATGATGTTGCTGATGATGTTGATGATGATGTTGATGATGATGTTGATGATGATGTTGATGATGATGTTGATGATGATGTTGATGATGATGTTGATGATGATGTTGATGATGATGTTGATGATGATGTTGATGTTGATGATGATGTTGATGATGATGTTGATGATGATGTTGCTGATGATGTTGCTGATGATGTTGCTGATGATGTTGCTGATGATGTTGCTGATGATGTTGATGATGATGTTGCTGGTGATGTTGCTGATGATGTTGCTGATGATGTTGCTGATGATGTTGCTGATGATGACGTGAGACGGTGTGGTATGCCCGGAGGCGGTGTTGTATGCCCGGAGGCGGTGTTGTATGCCCGGAGGCGGTGTGGTATGCCCGGAGGCGGTGTTGTATGCCCGGAGGCGGTGTTGTATGCCGGAGGCGGTGTGGTATGCCCGGAGGCGGTACAACACCGCCTCCGGGCATGATGATGATGATGATGATGATGATGATGATGATGATGATGATGATGATGATGATGATGATGATGATGATGATGATGATGATGATGATGATGATGATGATGATGATGATGATGATGATGATGATGATGATGATGATGATGATGATGATGATGATGATGATGATGATGATGATGATGATGATGATGTTGCTGATGATGATGTTGCTGATGATGATGTTGTTGATGATGTTGCTGATGATGTTGCTGATGATGTTGCTGATGATGTTGCTGATGATGTTGATGATGATGTTGATGATGATGTTGATGATGATGTTGATGATGATGTTGATGATGATGTTGATGATGATGTTGATGATGATGTTGATGATGATGTTGATGATGATGTTGATGATGATGTTGATGTTGATGATGATGTTGATGATGATGTTGATGACGATGTTGCTGATGATGTTGCTGATGATGTTGCTGATGATGTTGCTGATGATGTTGCTGATGATGTTGCTGACGATGTTGATGATGATGTTGCTGGTGATGTTGCTGATGATGTTGCTGATGATGTTGCTGATGATGTTGCTGATGATGACGTGAGACGCTGTGGTATGCCCGGAGGCGGTGTTGTATGCCCGGAGGCGGTGTTGTATGCCCGGAGGCGGTGTGGTATGCCCGGAGGCGGTGTTGTATGCCCGGAGGCGGTGTTGTATGCCCGGAGGCGGTGTGGTATGCCCGGAGGCGGTGTAGTATGCCCGGAGGCGGTGTTGTATGCCCGGAGGCGGTGTGGTATGCCCGTAGGCGGTGTTGTATGCCCGGAGGCTGTGTTGTATGCCCGGAGGCGGTGTGGTATGCCCGGAGGCGGTACAACACCGCCTCCGGGCATGACGATGATGATGATGATGATGATGATGATGATGATGATGATGATGATGATGATGATGATGATGATGATGATGATGATGATGATGATGATGATGATGATGATGATGATGATGATGATGATGATGATGATGATGATGATGATGATGATGATGATGATGATGATGATGATGATGATGATGATGATGATGTTGCTGATGATGATGTTGCTGATGATGATGTTGCTGATGATGATGTTGTTGATGATGTTGCTGATGATGTTGCTGATGATGTTGCTGATGATGTTGCTGATGATGTTGATGATGATGTTGATGATGATGTTGATGATGATGTTGATGATGATGTTGATGATGATGTTGATGATGATGTTGATGATGATG
>JAXIVJ010006337.1:22500-67528 GCA_036785665.1 Chirona hameri | reverse complement strand
TCCTGAATCGTCGGTTTATGTGAGCCGGTGTTTGATGTTCCGGTACCCACTGTGCTGACTGTGTTCTGCTGACTGTGTTCTGATAGTCTGCCGCTCTGACGGCGCTCTCTGTCCGTCCGCTGGTGTTCTGTTTAGCTGACTTTCACACGAGTTCAGTGCTCTTTCGTGATGTAAGACCATTGCTCTGTCGTGATGTGAGACCATTGTTCAGTCGTGATGTGAGACCATTGCTCTGTCGTGATGTGAGACCATTGTTCAGTCGTGATGTGAGACCATTGCTCTGTCGTGATGTGAGACCATTGCTCTGTCGTGATGTGAGACCATTGTTCAGTCGTGATGTGAGACCATTGCTGTGCCGTGATGTGAGACCATTGCTGTGTCGGTGAGCTGGCCGGACATCGCTGACTGTGTGTCTGGTGTTTGACTGTCCGGTTTGTATGTGTGTCTGTGTGTATGTGTATATGTGTGTCAGTGTATCTGTGTGTATATGTGTATGTGTGTCTATGTGTCTGTGTGTCTGTGTGTCTGTGTGTATGTGTGTCTGTGTGTCTGTGTGTCTGTGTGTCTGTGTGTCTGTGTGTCTGTGTGTCTGTGTGTCTGTGTGTCTGTGTGTCTGTGTGTCTGTGTCTGTGTGTCTGTGTGTCTGTGTGTCTGTGTGTCTGTGTGTCTGTGTGTCTGTGTGTCTGTGTGTCTGTGTGTCTGTGTGTCTGTGTGTCTGTGTGTCTGTGTGTCTGTGTGTCTGTGTGTCTGTGTGTCTGTGTGTCTGTGTGTCTGTGTGTCTGTGTGTCTGTGTGTCTGTGTGCCTGTGTGTCTGTGTGTGTGTGTGTGTGTGTGTGTGTGTGTGTGTGTGTGTGTGTATGTGTGTGTGTGCGTGTGCGTGTGCGTGTGCGTGTGCGTGTGTGCGTGTGTGTGTGTGTGTGTGTGTGTGTGTGTGTGTGTGTGTCGGACGGTCTGTGCGTCTATGTCTGTGTCGCGGAAGTTCCGCAAACTTTCGCGAGTATTTTAGTGTATACTTTTATGCAGTGTGTTTTCCATCATCGCTCTGTCTGTTCAGTGTATACTTGTATGTACCCAAGTGTAACTCCCATATGTGCTTTTGTAATTGACGTAAGACCGTAATAGCCACTACGTGGATATTTCTTTAATACACTGCTTGATTGGCAGGAGACTGCGGACCACTGGCGGCGTCTGTCGCGACAGCCAGGTGACGGAGCGCCCAGCATCGCCACCATCCGGGCCGGATCGAAAATGGTGGAGGACGAGGACCCTGAGACCGGACAGGTGAGGGATGCGAAACAGGGACGGGATAGGCGAGGGACATAAGAGGCATGGTAACTCAAACGTGGTACCGTTGGCTGAGACGACAGGTATGAGGATGGAAAACATTCATAGTTGTTACGGGAAATAGTTGAAATTAGGACAGTCACGACTCACGAGGGCTGGCTGGAAGAGACAGGACTGAAATACCGACTTGCTGAGGCACATCTCTGTTGTGCGGTCCTGGAACTGACCCCTGACATCTCTGTTGTGCGGTTCTGCGACTGATCCCTGACCTCTGTTGTGCGGTCCTGCGACTGACCCCTGACCTCTGCGGTCCTGCGGCTGACCCCTGACCTTCTCGTGTGTGCACTGTGCGGTCCTGCGACTGACCCCTGACCTTTGCGTGTGTGCACTGTGCGGTCCTGCGACTGACCCCTGACCTTCTCGTGTGTGCACTGTGCGGTCCTGCGACTGACCCCTGACCTTCTCGTGTGTGCACTGTGCGGTCCTGCGACTGACCCCTGACCTTCTCGTGTGTGCACTGTGCGGTCCTGCGACTGACCCCTGACCTTCTCGTGTGTGCACTGTGCGGTCCTGCGACTGACCCCTGACCTTGTCGTGTGTGCACTGTGCGGTCCTGCGACTGACCCCTGACCTTGTCGTGTGTGCACTGTGCGGTCCTGCGACTGACCCCTGACCTTCTCGTGTGTGCACTGTGCGGTCCTGCGACTGACCCCTGACCTTCTCGTGTGTTCCGGCAGGTGATGCGGTGGCGGGACGAGCACGCGGCGCCGTTCTCGTGGCGCAGCCCCAGCCAGGAGCGGCTGGCCGCCGACTGCCTGGCCGACCAGGCCGACTCTCCGGTTAGACACCAGCCGTTCATGATGCGCGACAGCATCCGGCAGAGACTCCCCAGGTACTGACATTGAGCGTACTCGGCTACGGGGCGCGGTGGGACTCGCTCTAGGTCCTGACAGGCGAGGTATCGTGTGGAGGGATAATACCGTGGAGGGATAATACCGAGTACTGACACGAACAGGCTGTACTATTTTCTCTTTCGAAACGAAAATCAATACACAGGGCGTATTCCCCGTGAAAAACTGCCGAGGATCACAGGTCCCCCGTTCAAATGCCTAGTGGCTGCTATTTGTATCAGTATCAATCTAGTACTCCTTGGAGGGTGTTGGTTGCCACCTTCAGGTTTGTTGTTTGTTATAGCGCTAAATGGCTGGTTGGTTGCTGGTTCTGTGGCGCGGCTGTGGCATGGCACTCACATCTCTGACTAGCGGACTCGTATGTCGGTCCGACCCCGCCTCCCCTGCCTCCCCTGCAGCTGTATCACTCCCCAGGGCCGCCCACTCCCTCCCTCCCTCCCTCCCTCCCTCCCTCCCTCCCTCCCTCCCTCCCTCCCTCCCTCCCTCCCTTCCTTCCTTCCTTCCTTCCTTCCTTCCTTCCTTCCTTCCTTCCTCCCTTCCTTCCTCCCTCCCCCTCCCCCTCCCCCTCCCCCTCCCCCTCCCTCTCCCCCTCCCCCTCCCCCTCCCTCTCCCCCTCCCCTCTCCCTCTCTCCCTCTCTCCCTCTCTCCCTCTCTCCCTCTCTCCCTCTCTCCCTCTCTCCCTCCCCTGCCGTTGTATCGCTCCCCAGGGCCGCCCCCTCCCTCCCCTGCCGCTGTATCGCTTCCCTCTGCCCCACGTTATCCGAGCCGAGCCCCGTCCCGTTTGTGTTTGGCGCCACGTCATGACGTCAACGCGGCGGTGACGCCGCCGACCCGTATCATGGTGCCAGCCGTCAGCCGACCCCGACCAGGGCCTCCTGATAGCCTGCCCGGGGTGTCAGCGGACCCCGGCTGGCGGCTGGTGGGGGTGTCAGGAGAGCTCGGTCAGTGGCTGGTCGCCCGTACTGAGAACGCCATGCTACTCCGAACAGCCCCCCCCCCCCCCCCCCCCCCGACCGGCGATTAGTTTATCGAACTGAGAACGGCTCGTGACTCCGAAAGATCCCCGGTCTCTGAAATATCCCTGCCTCTGAAAGGTCCCCGGTCTCGGATCGATCCGCGGCTGATAGTGTCCCGTCACTGTCCCCGTTCGGCTGACGCCTGCGCACTGATCAGTCCGGAAAATGTCCGTGGAAGAACATCATGCTTACCCGCTGTGACCATAACGGGTTCCTTGGTCTCGTCAGTGGTCACACTGGCCTCCGCAGATGGTTCGCCCAGGAAGTTTATGAATCATTTTAATGTCACCATTATCTCATAGTGTGACAAGGAAGCGGCCTAGACCCGTCAGAGTCGGTTTATCCAAACAGACAGATGATAGACGTGTTCGCCTCTAATGAGACGAGTGGCCTCAGCGTCGCCCCCTCCCCTCGCTAACGTCGAGATCACCGGCCGTTCGGTCAGCGAGACAGTGGTTTACTATACAGTGCTAGAGAGGTGGGCTTTGACCGCCCCCTCCCCTCGCTAACGTCGAGATCACCGGCCGGTCAGCGAGACAGTGGTTTACTATACAGTGCTAGAGAGGTGGGCTTTGACCGCTCCCTCCCCTCGCTAACGTCGAGATCACCGGCCGGTCAGCGAGACAGTGGTTTACTATACAGTGCTAGAGAGGTGGGCTTTGACCGCCCCCTCCCCTCGCTAACGTCGAGATCACCGGCCGGTCAGCGAGACAGTGGTTTACTATACAGTGATAGAGAGGTGGTCTTTGACGAGTGGGATGTTTATTGGCTGGATGAGAGTGAGAAGGGTGCTTTATATTCTCGGATGGTATTATCCGTAAAATCGGCACATCTTTATCTGACAGTTTTAGTGTTGCTGTGTTGCCGATAGTGTGATGAATAACTGCTCTTTGTGAGGACTCGTGCTGCTCAGACATTCAGGTCTCAGTGTGCAGGTCACGCCTTGGTACGGCATTAATACGCATGGCGTAGCACCCTTGTCAGGAACTGCAGTCTACATAGCTCTTCACTTAAAACACGAATTACACTTTGTGTGCAGGTCACGCCTTGGCATGGCATTGACGCGCTTATCATAACGAATTTGTCCAAAACTGCAGTCTTCAGAGCTCTTCATTTTAAACACGAATTACACTTTGTGTGCAGGTCACGCCTTGGCATGGCATTGACGCGCTTATCATAACGAATTTGTCCAAAACTGCAGTCTCCAGAGCTCTTCACTTTAACACGAACTGCGCTACGAGTTTGATGCCCCACCATACGTATTTCAGCTTTCACATAAACACTGTCAGGGCTTATCTTTAAACGTTAACTGATAGTCAAATGTGTTCCTCACTCGCCTGTGCTCTGGTCAAGTTGGGCAGTATTTGCCGTTGAGTAACAAAATACTTGGCTGGTGACTCGTCACTCGGCTGGAATGGTACCCGATGTGTGGTTATGTTTATTTATGCTGTCTGTGGTAATGTTTACCCAGACCTCCCCAGTGACGAGACGCGACCATCAAAGTTGCCGTAAATGTGGCGCCCGCGGTCCCCGGCGTATTGCCATCTTCCGATGAAATGACACATTTGTTGATTTGAAAAATAAGCTGAAACTTGCTATCCTCTTTGGAATATACTTTCGGCAATGGAGATAACTTGTAAAATGTTTGCTGGAAACGCCGGCTTACGTTCCTCAAACCCTCTGATTATAACTCATTCTGTGTCTGGCTTCCATAGTGCAACTGCACACTATTCGGAAGCGTGTATCAGTTGCCTTTCAGTGTTGTCCCGTCTGCGCATATCTGGCTGGCCGTCGGCGGGGTCTGTCTGCCCCGCCGGCCGGCGCCGCTGTGCTGTGCGGAGCCCAATGTTTACACTCGCCGCTTCCGGCCGTCCGTCCGCAGAGTGGAGCACATGTACGAGAGCTACTCGCCCAAACGCACCGTCGGCGACGGCTTCGACTCGCCGAGTCTGGTGCTGGGCGGCTCGAGCGGCGGCGAGGCAGGATCGCCGGAGAGCCGCTCGCTGAAGCAGCAGGTGCTGTCGCGGCTGGCGCACGGCCGGCGCGTGCTGCTCTCCATCACGAAGCTCGGCAAGCAGTCGGCCGTGCAGCGTCAGCCGCGGCGGCTGGAGATCTCCTCACCGGTCTCCTCCGCCGACCTGCCGCCGGCCGCCGTGCCGCGGCCCCGGCCCGAGCTGTCGTCACCGCAGCCGCCGCGCGGCCCGGCCAGCCCCGGGTCGGCCGGCAGCGGGACGAGCGTCGCCAGGTCAGCCAGCTTCCGGCGGCCCACCAAGCCGTCCACGCCGCCGCCGCCGCCACCGCCGGCCGTGCAGGCGGCGCTGGTGCCGATCCGCACCAGCGCCGCGCACGCGCCATCCGTGCGCAGCTCCAGCCAGTACTCGGCGCCGGCCGCGCCGCCGTCGCCGCCGCCGCCGACGGCCGGCGCGCGCGCGCAGCCGACTCCGCCGCAGCTGAAGCGCGTGCTGCCGCCGGTGGTGCCGCCGCGTCGCGACTCGCTGACGCCCGAGAGGGAGCCTCCTGGCGCACGGCCTCCCGGTGACGGGAGCGAGCTGACGCTACAGATTGAGGAGAAGAGGGCCTCGCCGCCGCGGCTCTCCACTCCTCAGCCGGCGCCTGTGACGAAGTATGAACCGGAGCCGGAGTCCGAGTCGGATGCCGAGCCGGAGTATGAGCCGGAGTATGAGCTGAAGTACGAGCCGGAGTATGAGCCGAAGTGTGAGCCGAAGTACGAGCCGAAGCGGGAGCCGGAGCCGAAGCTGGAGTCTGAGGAGCAGTCGGTGCCGTCACCGTTCCACAGTGTGCTCGAGGAATCCACTCAGGTGAGACTGACTGACTTTTACTCGTGTGCAGAGCTTGGTGGGTATGGTTTCAGTATTTGTGTCGCAGTTGCAAGGTGATGATCACCATTCAGTTGACGATAGTTCCGGTGCAGATGTTTCAGTATTTGTGTCGCAGTTGCAAGGTGATGATCACCATTCAGTTGACGATAGTTCCGGTGCAGATGTTTCAGTATTTGTGTCGCAGTTGCAAGGTGATGATCACCATTCAGTTGACGATAGTTCCGGTGCAGATGTTTCAGTATTTGTGTCGCAGTTGCAAGGTGATGATCACCATTCAGTTGACGATAGTTCCGGTGCAGATGTTTCAGTATTTGTGTCGCAGTTGCAAGGTGATGATCACCATACAGTTGACGATAGTTCCGGTGCAGATGTTTCAGTATTTGTGTCGCAGTTGCAAGGTGATGATCACCATTCAGTTGACGATAGTTCCGGTGCAGATGTTTCAGTATTTGTGTCGCAGTTGCAAGGTCCTGATCACCATTCAGTTGACGATAGTTCCGGTGCAGATGTTTCAGTATTTGTGTCGCAGTTGCAAGGTCCTGATCACCATTCAGTTGACGATAGTTCCGGTGCAGATGTTATGTTAAGCGTCGGTTTTGAAGTGGCTTACATGCCGAAAAACCAAACAATCCGTGTTCAACCTGTCCCAATTCACCATCATTGCAAAATAACTGACTTGCCATGCCCGGACCCACACCCGTTCCGGTCGCCTAGTACTCGAACTCATATGCGGGGTAGGCGCGGTAACGTCCGTTGCAGGCCAGATCAGCCCAGCCGTAGCCGGCGGCGGCGAAGTTGGCCCAGATGGCGCAGTTGTCCGGCTGGTGTTTGCCGTTGGGCTCCTGCAGCAGACCGCGGTGCGCCCAGGCCGTGTAGCTGACCGGCTCGCCGCTCTGCCAGCGCCAGTGGTTCACGCCGCGGCCGTGCAGACCGAGCCATACCAGCTGGGCGGCGGCCGGCAGCCAGGCGCGCACCCGCCGCGCCTCCGCGGCGCTGGTCACGGTCAACAGGTGGACGGAGCGGCGCGGCTCGAGCGCGGCGCCCACCCGGCGGCCCAGGTAGGCGGCGCGCGGCCAGGAGAGGGTGATGCGGTCCCCGCGCGGCAGCAGGTAGCAGTGACGCCGGCCGGAGGGGTCGCGCCAATGTCGCCAGCCGCGCGGACACACAGCGCAGCGCTGCGCCGCGGAGTCGTACTGCAGGCCGCCGGAGCACTGGCAGACGCCGCGCGGGCCGCAGCGCGCGCCCGGCGTGCCGTGGCAGTCCCAGGGCCGCCGGCAGATGCAGCCGACCTGGCCGTACCGACACAGCTCGCAGATGTGCGGCCGCGCCCGCTGGCAGGCGGGCGTGGCGCTCCACCGGCCGTCCCGCGCCGACAGTGTCACACACCGCTGCCCGGTGCTGGGCTTCGGTCGCCAGGACGAGTGGCGGTAGCTGGAGTTGCGACGGGCGTTCACCCAGCGGTAGGTACTCCAGCCGGGGAGACGGTAGTAGGAGAGCCAGGCGGCCGGCGCGCGCGCCCAGCGGACCAGGTACCCGACGACGCGGTTCTCGTGCTTGGAGAGAGGCGTGAAGGGTAGGGCGGCGTAGTGGAGGCCGCGACAGGCCATCCGAGACGAGAAGGCCGAGCGGCGGATGTAGCGGGAGACGCGTAGACATTTGCGGGCGGTGGGGAGCCAGCCGAGCGGGCAGGGCGCGAGGCCCGCGGCCGGCGCCGCCGCCGCCGCGAGGAGGCAGAGGAGGAGGAGCAGCGAGCGGACTCCGACGGACATGGCTGCAGACTGCAGCGAGCGGACTCCGGCGGACATGGCTTCAGACTGCGGCGCGGCGCGGCGCACAATAACGCGGCGACTCGGGTGCTGTCGCGTCACGCGGAGACGGACGGCCGGCGGCTGATGGAGCGATGGCTGGACGTAGACACGTCAAGGTTGTATGAGCTGTTAGAGTCCATTCTGAGTGTCGTTTGACGGGCGGTGTTTTGAAGTGCAAGTTCAGGTTCTCCGGCGTGACGGCCGAGACCTTGGCTGTGACTCTCAAAGCTCTTGACAGCCGCGCTTGTCGACTATGTAGGCGCAGATGTGTCGTCTGTCGATTGTACTACAAATAGAAATGAGTTGAGTTAGTTTGCCTGTCGGCAATGTGTGTCGGCCTGCCTCTAACGTGGCTGATGTTTTCAGGTGGAAATCAAGACCGGATTCGACTTCCTCGATAACTGGTAATCTGCCGGCCGGCTGGCTGGCGGCCTCTGGCGGCGGACTGAGTCGGCCCTGTCCTGCCATCTGCCGAGACTAACGATAACCGACGGTCTGAACCACGACCGGACTGGGCCGTCTCGAGGTCCCGGGAGTGGTCCCAGGGAACGCCCACTGTGCCATAGACTAAGGAGTCGGCGGAGCTGTGAGCTGCCGTGGAGCTCTGACGGGTGTGTACTGCCGGTGCTGCTGCAGCTTTCTAAGTCCCTCGGTGCTCAGCTGGGTTGAGAGAGAAGTGCGAGCTGCTTTTGTTTGGTGCTGATGATTGGTACTTTGTGTAAGGTCAGGAGAGTCTGATGGCACTGGTGTAGGCATATCGACACTGCACGTTTTTACTGTGTAGTGCGGCCGTGTAGGAGGCATAATCTCGTAGTTTCTAGGTCTGCCAGGCAAGCCACCCTTGTGCACGTCGTAGTTGTGATGAGTTTGGGAAGAGTTCGGTGTGATGACAATTTCGATGTGCATGTCCGATCGTTAATTTCTCTCAGTCGCCGCGAGGTGGCAGCATGTGACGAGGCAGCGGTGTACGGAATCTCTGGCGCCCTCAGTTCGGCGTGATCGGTGCGTGTCGTGTGGTGTCGTGTCGTGTCGTGCGTGTCGTGCAGTGTGTGTGTGTGTGATGCGGGCACTCCCACCTTTATACAGATGCCGCCACTCAGCGGGCTCAATCGATGTGGCCTACAGTTGGACAATCCGCTACGTGCGAGGAAATGCTGGACATCTACTTCGAGACGGGTGCTTGTTCTAGTTGACGACCGCCCTTGCTCATGTACTAACATCGCCTTGAGAGATGACCGTGGTAGATTCCCAGCATCTGAGCCGTCGTTGCGTGGTGGCACTGCCGACTCGCCGGCCTCAGCGCCTCAGTGGCGGGCGGTGAAGTGCAGTAACGGTAGTGGGTAGTGGGTAGTCGGTCGGATACGAGTCGACAGGGCATTCAGTTAGCTCTCAGCAGCAGAAAGAAGCTTTACTAACTGCACCAACGGTCTAGTCAATGAGCTTGCGCGTGAGGGTGGCTGCGGTGGCTGCGTGTGGGGACCATGTGACCGCGATGGTCCGCCGGTCCGCCCGTCCGCAGCGAAATCTGCCATCGGCGCGCGGGACATAGTCCGACGCGGCGCCAACGAATCGGGGCCAAGATGCGCCACCAGAGCTGATATTTTGGTTACTTTTGTACGGTGTCTACTATAAGTCCAGTCACAAATATACGTTTGACGAGTTTTACCGGTGCGTTTTCGGTTGGCGTCGAGGTGCAGTGAAACTGGAATGTTGGCAGGCGCGCCGAGTTAAGCTTAGTTTGCGGTAGGTGATTCATGTGTTAAGCACGTCTGTACCATTTGTGTGGAAACTGAAACGAGCGGCTGCATGATTCAGCAACATAAAATGCATTGAAACTGTGATATATGCGTTAGAGCATCAGTCTACGTCGAATAAAGTGAGAAACGGACTAGCGCGACGAGTGAAATCAATGCAACAAGGGGCTTCGGCGACACTATTATTTCTCGGCGACATGATTTGAAGAAAAGCCCATACGACGCAACGACTTGCACACATGACAAATCGTACCCGGGAAGGATGAGCGGAGATATTAATTGATAAGTATCCAAAATCGAAAGCCGAACTGAGAAACCTCTCGCCTCTGAAGATACGGCTGCTAACTACGAACCCTGGCGACATCTAGTGTACGCTAAGCATCTTCTCAGACGTTAGCGCCACCTACTGCACGTGATACTCCCAGTCCAAGCGTAGAACCACGACTGCCAAGGAGAGCAATACGTGCATTCCGATACAGAATGCAGGGGCGTAGGGAGATTTTCGCCCAGGGGGGGGGGGGGGGGGGCAAATGGGATCAGAGGGGCCCTCGTAGCCAAGGTGGGCCCACATCATTAAAACAGTACAGTGCGTTGTTTGTTATCAGATTTCGGCAACGAAAAACAAGTGTATTTTTTTCATTTTTGGGAGTGAAAAACACAATTTCGAAAATCCGAGTCATTTTTAATATTGTCATTTCCTTTTTTCAACTTTTTTACTTGCAATTTTCGTCAAAACTCGAATTTCTATGCTTTTTCAAGCATGTATTGTTTTTCCACCAAAAATTACATGACATGACGTGATTAAAATATCATTATCTCCCAAAGTAATCCACTATTTTCATTTAAATGTTGTCATAAGACGTAGAATTGATGCAGCATAAGGTACTGAAGGATTGACGTCGATATCTATCATTGTTTTCAAGTTATTCAGAAAATCCGGGAGGGGGGGGGGGGGGGGCAGATTCTGCCACCTCCAGCGGGGCGCTGCAAATATTATCTTTAATCTTCTTCAATGCAGATTCAGTAAACAACACAGTACGTACATGCCGATTGTTCAAATGTACGATGAAGTTTACAAAATATCTACAAAATAACGAAATAACATGCTCCACCTTAATTTACAGAAAGCTTTGGATATAGTTTGCTTGGCAATTCTCTTGAAAAAAAAATACACCGCATTGTGATACGAGGGGTTTCTACAAGACGATAGTCATATATGAATAAGAGGCATAAAATGACAATAATAGATGAGGTTGCATGCATCTAAGAAACAAATGATGAAAATTGGCGTCCCACAGGGTTCAATTTTAGGTCCTTCTTTATGTATTCTCTATATTAATGACATCAGCAATACAACAGAAATAGGCACCTTTTACATATTTGCTGATGATATACGGCAATTTATATTCAAGCTAGAAATGTTGAAGAGCTGCAAATAAGGATTAATGAATTAATTCCAAAAATAACGAGTTGTTCCATGTAAATATCTTATCACTAAATGCATCAAAGACAAATCACCAAATCTATTCAAGATCAGTGACGTGACAAGATCTTGACATATTATTATTTGATACACCAAACACGACAAAAACATGCATTAAATACTTATGAGTTCTTGTAGATGAAAATCGTAAATGGAATTGTCATAAATATAGAGTAATATGTGTGATAAGCCGTAATATACGAGTAATCGGAATATCCAAGCTATATTTATCTTCACAGCAACTTCTATTGCAGTACAATGCATTAATTCCGCCCCATGTAAATTATTGTGCAGTGATCTGGATTCGGGGGTAGGAATTATGAAACTAACATTAAAAAGCCTTTCATAGTGCAGAAACGAGCGATTTGTTCGCCCCTGTAGCTCAGTGGGAGAGCGCTGGGCTTCTGACTTTTCCTGGTAGTGGCAGCCCGAGTTCGAGTCAAAGTCAAAGCCTACATTACCAAAGCCTTGTACTCCTCTCAGACGTTACTAGCATACACTGAAAAGCAATGAGAACTTTAACTGGTCTTCCTTCGAGAGCCTCACCGGCGCTCGACCGGCAGACCACCTCTACCACCACAGGACCCTCTAAAGGCCAGCATAGAGTCCTCTACAGATCGGCAGGGGCCTCTAAAGGCCGGCAGATGGCCATCTGCAGATCGGCAGGGCCCTCTAAAGGCCGGCAGAGGGCCCTCTACGCTCACTCTACAGATTGGCTGGGACACTGCAGATCGACAGGGCCCATAAAGACTGGAAGAGGGCCGTCTACATACAGGTCGGCCGGGCCCTCTAAATGCCGGCAGAGGCTCTCTAAAGGCCGGCAGGCAGGCAAGGTGATCTACAGATCGGCAGGGCCCGCTAAAGGCTGGCAGTGCCCTCTAAAGGCCGGCATAGGGCCCTCTATAGATTGGCTGGGGCACTCTGCAGAACGACAGGGCCCCTAAATGCTGGAAGAGGGCCCTCTACAGGTCAGCAGGGCCCTCTAAATGCCGGAAGAGGCCCTCTACAGATTGGCAGCGCGATCTACAGATCGGCAGAGCCTTCTAAAGACCGGCAGAGGACCCTCTCCAGATCAGCAGGGACCCTCTACAGATTGGCAGGGTCCTATAAAGGCCGGCAGAGGGTCCTCTACAACCTGAAGGGGCCATATACATGCAGACAGGGGGCCCTCTGCAGATCGGCAGGCCCTCTACATACGGGAATGACCCTCTAAAGGCGGGAAGAGGGCCCTCTACAGATCGGCAGGGCCCTCTAAAAGCCGCTAGGGGCCCTCTATAGATTGGCTGGGCACTCTGCAGATCGACAGGGCCCCTACAGGCTGGAAGAGAGCCGTCTACAGGTCGACAGGGCCCTCTAAATGCCGACAGAGGCCCTCTATAGATTGGCAGGGCGATATACAGATCGGGAGGGCCCTCTAAAGACCGGCAGAGGGCCCTCTCCAGATCGGCAGGGCCATATAAAGGCCGACAGAGGCCCCTCTACAACCGGAAGGGGCCATCTAAATGCCGACAGGGGGCCCTCTGCAGATCGGCAGGCCCTCTACATGCTGGAAGAGCCCTCTAAAGGGCGGGCAGAGGGCCCCTCTACAGATCGGCAGGGCCCTCTAAAGGCGGGCAGAGGGCCCTCTACAGATCGGCAGGGCCCTCTAAAGGCCAACAGAGGGCCCTCTATAGATTGGCTGGGACACTTTGCAGATCGACAGGGCCTCTAAAGCCTGGAAGAGGTCTCTCTCCGGGTCGGCAGGGCCCTCTAAATGCCAACAGAGGCCCTCTTCAGATTGGCAGGGCGATATACGATCGGCAGGGCCCTCTAAAAACCGGTAGAGGGCCCTCTCCAGATCGGCAGGGACCCTCTCCACATCGACAGGGCCCTCTACAACCGGAAGGGCCCCTCTAAATGCCGACAGGGGCCCTCTGCAGATCGGTAGGGCCCTTTACAAGCTGGTAAAGGGCCCTATCCACACCGGCTGAGCCCCTTTTACGTATTTACATATACATGCCTTTAGAAGGATTATACGGGTTTCCGTCCTGAAAGTAAATGCACTCTTTTGCAGTTGTATGAGCTTTAAACACGTTTAAGACATATAACAGGGACGCCAATGCTCATTTAGTCCATTATTTCAGCAATTATCAGTTAAAACTTGGGCGTTTTTCGAGACTAGTATCAGATGAGTACTTGATCGGCACTACTGTCCACCACTTTTATCTTAAGATCAATTTTAGAGTTTTGAATTATCAAGTCCTACACTGGATCACAAATTTATTATGCAATTCAAAACTGACGGGACTTTGTATTACTACAGACTGTTCGTTGAGGTTTTCTTATCTCCGGCCAGTTGTGGTTTTCTTATCTCCGGCCAGTTGTGGTTTTCTTATTCTACCACATTTATAAGTACGTTTTGCTATGTAACTCAATTATTCTGGGAAAAACCCGTATACTCCCTTTAACAGACAAGCAAGTGTGTAATTTATTCGTGTTACGATTTTTTTTCTCGGTTCGTGGGCGTTCTTTTATGCACTTAAGGCGTTTTGCGGGCGCCCGACACCATCAAAAACACTGGGGCCCTCGCTCGGTCGCCAGAGGGGCCCCCTGGCCTCCAGGGGGAGAGGGCATGTTCCCCTTGGCCTCCCCCTTGCCTACGCCCTTGACAGAATGTGTCACCTTTCGAACTAAGCTCATCTTTTCATTGCAATTGTTACAAAGTAACTAAGCTCCCATGAAATAGCATGACCTGACAAGTGACATTGGTACCAATCCAATGCGATGAATATGATATGAATAGTAATTACGGGTTTCACCGATTCTGGAGAAGAGCGACATTTATCGCTGGTGCTAAGACATACTAGTTCAAACCAAATTTGGAATGGTCAATGCCTGCGTGCCTGCCAAAGCATAAGAAGAAACAGAATGAGTGCGAGACATTGTGTATTAATATAGATTGGGATGGTCAATAACATGACAATATTTTGTTATGTAAACAATGGCCGAAATAACAGAATCGAGCTTTCTTTGTTTACAACATCTTCAAGATGTTTCACGTTTCCACTACCCTTCATTTAATAACCACATTGTATATTATTTTATCACATTTCGGCTATAGACATTCCACCAGTCAGCTCTCTCGTTCCGTTTTCCGCTTCTTCTTTTTCTTTTTCTCTGGCAGCGGATCATCGGCGCCATTCTGATCGTTCGTAGGTGCGTCCACCGCGCCGGTATCCATCCGTTTCTTCTTCTTCTTTTTCTTCTCGGCTTTCAAACCATCGGTTTCCGTGTTGTTCACTTCGCATTCCACAACCACCGAATGTACTTCCTCCACTTCTGCATGTTCCCTCTTTTTCTTCTTTTTCTTCGTGACAGTCTCCTCACCACCTTTTCCGTTCTCGAGCCTGGCCAAAATGGCCGCCTCTTGAGCCATGATCCTCGCTAGCTTGCCGTCCATCTTGTGGCCGTGCCTGGCGCCTTTGTGCGCCGTGCGCCCGCCGCAGGCAGCCAGCAGCTGATCATCGCTGAGACGCGACGCAGCCGAGTCCTCCCCCGTCTCCTCCTCCACCGCCTCCCCGTTCGACCCGCCACCCCCGGCCTTCTGATCTCCCACCAGCATGCCGCCCGTGACGAAATTTCTGTATGTCGACTGCATAGTCTTCTCCTTCTTCTTTTTCTTCTTGTTGGGCTTTGCGACCAGCTGGCAGCCGTCGGTAGCCTCGTTGACGGTGATGTTGCTGGCGGCGCTGTTGTAAGTTTCACTCCACCATGTTTTAGTGAACTCGTTGGCGGGGTCGTGACCGATGCCGGCTTTATCGAACTTGAGCTTGGGCTTCAAGGCTTCCGTGATGCCATGTTGCTCTCTGCCCAAGCCACCCCCCTCCTGCCAACCGAGCTGCTTCAGATGCTCTCTTGCAAAGTCCATGGCAACTGCGGAAAGAAAAACGGCTATCAAGGAAGGTGTTGGAAACTTATGAGTTCTAGAGTGTGATGAAACCAACAAAGCGCCACAAGTCAACATTCAGTCATTTGACAATATTCTACATCGATATTGACTACATGGTTTGTTTTTCAGTGGCCACTGGCCACCCAGTAAAGGTCACACCTTGATTTACCCACGAAGTATAATCGGTAGAGCACACACTTTAAAATAATTAATCTACGAAGTCGATCGCAACACCATAGTTTCGACCATCTTTAAAACCAGTGACCCATCTGATCCTTCGAACTTCCGTCCTATCTCGACCATTCCGTCATATGCAAGGTGGTGGAAAGGGCTGTCCAACGACAGTTATACCACTACCTTTTCTTCAACCACCTCCTGTCTCCCAGCCAACACGGCTTCCGTCCGCGCCACTCGACGGCGACCGCGCTGGTAATTGTCGCCGACCAAATCCTCGCGGCTACCGACGGCGGGTAGATCTCGCTCTTGTGCCTGATAGACATCAGCAAATGTTTTGATATAATTGACCACAACATTCTACTTCGAAAGCTCATGCTGCACGGTATTGACATCCAGTGGTTCACTGAATGCCTTGTCGGTCATAACCAGAGCGTGTCCTGGCAGGATCACACGGAAACGGAGTCTTCCCTCCGTTGCCAAACACGAACGATAGGAGTTTTTTCAGGGGTCTGCCCTGGATCTGCTCCTGTTTATAGTTTTCTCCAACGATCTTTCGTTATTCACCGTTGGCGCATTCACCGCATGCAATATGCTGACGACACCCAGCTGATTGTCTCCGGCAAAAAGAGCGATTTACCATCACTCAGCTAAGATGGAAACCTCTCTGGCATCTTTAGACGTATGGTTCCGCGCAAACGCCTTCAAAGTGAATACAAAAATAGCTCAACTCATCACTCTTGGAAACCGTCAGAATATGGGTAACATACATTTTTTTTTTTGTAATCGCCCTCTGCAACACCTCCCTTGTACCGTACAACAAGGTTAAAAACCTGGGCGTCATTTTCAACAAACATATCTCCTGGAAGTCATGTGGGTGCTGTCAGCCAATGCTGTAATGGTGTTCTGATTGGATTGTCGCAACAACAGCACATGCTGCCTCACAGGATCATCTCCACACTAGTAAGTAGTAACAGCTTTGGTTCTCTTGCAGGTCCAGTATTGCCTATCTGTGTATGGTAACAGAACAAAAAAGAACATGGATAGAATTAAGCAAATTCTGACCTTTGCAATTATATTGATTTTAATACATATACAAATTTGACCATGTTTCGGACCTGCAAGAAACTCAGCTGGCTGCCAGCCCAGCTCAGGCTGCCTACTGATAATAATGATGATTGGTGTTTAACCCGCGCACTGCAGGGGCTTTGCGCCGAACACGAACTGCAGGGGGGTGTGATTTCCGCCCCCCCCCCCCCCCCCTGAGATCTCGAGAACTACGCAACGTAGCGAGAAGCGGAAAATGGCATTTGATAGCTTCATACATGTTCTATCGAAAGTATTTCAGTGTTTTTTTAAAGTCAGGTCAAAATTGAGGTCACCAGAGGTCATCAAAGGTCAAATTTTTCAGTTTTTTCCTGTTTTAGGACATCGCTCCAGAAATTCCCATATATCTCAGAAACGATAATAGTTAGAAACAAACGGAAAAAAGCAAACGCCAGCCAGTTAAATTTATAATCGCTGAGGTGTACTCAGATTTGATCTCAGGTCAATATTTGAGGCTCCAGAGGTCAAAAACGAAAAAAATGCCGTTTTTTGCTAAATCGTGTTTTGCTATTAACTTTTTACCTAATAAAGATAACGGAAAACTGTTCACGTCATTGTGTTTATCTTGTCAAGGCGCTTTGAATGATATATATGGTGACCTTGTTAAGTCAACTTACCAATTTGACCTAAGGTCAAGGTCAAGTGGTGACCCAAGTAGGGCATGTTGCATATGGGAAGACGTGTCTCGACGAGACAAACACATTGATGTCTGTTTTACTTCTCTATCTTCATTATGTCGAGAGATATTGACAAAAAAGTGATGGTGACCTCGCATGACCTCAAATGACCCAATAGGGGTCACTGAACAAAACTTACACTTGGATCATCAAGAATATCCAATAATAACATGATCCAGAAGTAATTGGACTAGTACCATGCATATCCTTGAAAAAGGAAGCATTTGTATATTTCCCCATTGACTTATTATGGGGAGGTTACGAAATTGGCCTGACCTTAGGTCACCGATATCAAAATTCCGAGAGAAAAGAATTGTAAGTACTGATGCCCTCATAACATCCTGTAAGTTTCAACCTGATCGGTGAAAAACTCTGGCTTTGGCACAACTGCAAACATTTTTGGTGGTGGGGTCACTTGACCTGGTCTGGTGACCTGACCTGAGATGACCCGATCATTTTTTTTCTCAAAGTGTGCGCAATTGATGTCCTAACAGGTGTATCAAAACACGGCGCCGTTTTTTCGCCATCTTTGAAAAACCTGAGGGGGGGGGGGCGGAAATCAACCCCCCCTTGCAGTGCGCGGGTTAAGGGCGCTGCAGATACTAGGCTATGTGGCGCCCATCAGGCTGACTACTGCAAATTGTGTCTGAGATACATAAGGTGCTTGTGAGTGGTGAGCCGGGCTCCTTGGCTGCTATCCTCAGTTACAGCAGCACAATACCAGGCAGGATGGTTTGCTGCAGGTGCCTAGGTCCAGAAGTGAGGCTAGCAAGAGACCCTTCTGTTCGCAGGTGCCTGTGTTGCATGGTTAACTGTCAAGAGCGACCTCACATCACTGAGCTGGATGGGATTATCAGGTTCTTTAACATAGTCAATGCTGAGCTAGCCTCGCATCCACATAGTGTATTGCTGTCTGAAGTGTGACTGACATATGGTGAACTTGAACTACAGATTTGCACCAACTGACTACACCTGCTGTGGAGTCTGTATGTTTGTGATGAGGAGTGTTACTAGGTATGTTTTA
This sequence comes from Chirona hameri, assembly GCA_036785665.1. NCBI lineage: Eukaryota > Metazoa > Arthropoda > Thecostraca > Balanomorpha > Balanidae > Chirona > Chirona hameri. The sequence continues at coordinate 49,522 of JAXIVJ010006337.1, read as the reverse complement.
CCAACGTACCGTACAATGGGGTAACTTTGATAGGGTGGGGTAAGATTGATTGCCCATTGACTAAACATTAAAAATGGCATACTTTACAAAAACAATTATTGTGCTAATTATGTACCATGTGATTATTTGCTGTCTTTTGGCCCTTGTTCCTGCGATATTCCTCAACCATCCTAGCCTGTCAGAATCAGAATGTTTCCCCTGCTGAACCTCGTGCGCAATTATCATTGAAAACTTCCCACTTTTGAAAATAACCCTACCCAGGGTAACTTGGATAGCACACACTTTTTTTGGATAAAAAATGGCAATCTCCCAAGGTCAACAAATTTTGCACAATAATTCCCCATATACTTCAGTCATAAGAATCGATACAAATTTCGGAAATATGATAAATGGTTCATGGGCCAAAAATATCAAAATATCTTACAAGTAACCCCGTTTTACGGTGCTCTGCTTACTTGACATGGAGCTTAACCCGCGAGTTACTGGGGGGGGGGGGGGGTATTTTTTGCCCACCCTCCCTTTATTTTACAATAACTCCTAAACGAACACCGTTATCGTCACCAAACTTGCAGTACCTTCTCTCACATCAATTCTACACATGTTGGCAAACGGCAAAAATATGAGGCTATGATAGGTCAACCGGGAATGACGTCAGAATGACGTCATGTTCTTCGGTTTTTGTTGCAAAATAATGGTTTACGGAAAACGCTGTCAAAGGTACGATAATTGAGATAAACTAAATTGTTTTAAATCAAATTACTGACAATAGATCGGGCTATCAAACTGCTATCTCGGATTTTTGAGGGTTTTTTTAATTCAAAATTTTGAGAAATCCATTTTTTTTTGTAAACAAAACGTTCAAGAAAAAATCAGAATTATCAAAAAACCGGAATATATGTGATCGAGACGTATGCGGTGAATATGTGTACCAAATTTAAAGTCGATATCTTTATAAATGACCGAGTTATGACCTTTAAATGACAAAAATCGACCACTTCTCACAGCATTACTATGCATAAAAAACACATCTCCATTTTTGCTTTTTACTTCTATTTATATGGAACAAACAATGTTCCAAGGTTATTTTTCGCGTTCTAGATGAAAAACAAACCCATAAACATGTGTTACAACGCCTAATGACCGTAATCTGCAGTTTGACCTCGTGACCTCGGATGACCTTGACCCGACCCAAGGTCATAAACAGCTTATAAAGGTACTTAGAAGTGACACACGAATCATACCGATTTATCGACAGTTTATGCGTTTAATATCGCAATTTTGCGCGACAATTCCATCCATCGAGACCTTTTGACACGGTCAAACATTTTGTACTTGACCTGACCTGTGACGTCATCGGTGACCCTGAGGTCAACAATATTATGTTTCCCTCGATAAATTTCCCCGGGCTATCGAATGCCGTTTGAATTTTTACATTCGGTCCAGTAGTTCCGGAGATCAGAGGGGGTGGGGGGAAATAGCCCCCCCCCCCCCCAGTAAGTCGCGTTATGAAATATACCCCAGTAACTCGCGGGTTAACCCGCGCACTGCAGGGGCTTTGCGCCGAACACGAACTGCAGGGGGGGGGGGGTTGATTTCCGCCCCCACCCCCCTGAGAACTCGAAAACTACGCAACGTAGCGAGAAGCAGAAAAAGGCATTTGATAGCTTCATACATGTTCTATCGAAGGTATTTCAGTGTTTTTTAAAGTCAGGTCAAAATTGAGGTCACCAGAGGTCATCAAAGGTCAAATTTTCCATTTTTTTCCCTGTTTTAGGACATCGCTCCAGACATTCCCATATATCTCAGAAACGATGATAGTTAGAAACAAACGGAAAAAGCAAACGCCAGCCAGTGAAATTTGTAATCGCTAAGGTGTCCTCAGATTTGATGTCAGGTCAATATTTGAGGCTCCAGAGGTAAAAAAAAACTTTTTTTTTGCTAAATAGTTTTTTGCTATTAACTTTTCACTTAATAAAGATAACGGAAAACTGTTTACGCCATTGCGTTTATCTTGTCAAGGCGCTTTGAATTATATATATGGTGACCTTGTTAAGTCAACTTAACAATTTGACCTAAGGTCAAGGTCAAGTGGTGACCCAAGTAGGGCATGTTGCATATGGGAAGACGTGTCTCGACGAGACAAACACATTGATGTCTGTTTTACTTATCTATCTTCATTATGTCGAGAGTTATTGACAACAAAGTGATGGTGACCTCGCATGACCTCAAATGACCCAATAGGGGTCACTGAACAAAACTTACACTTGGATCATCAAGAATATCCTATAATAACATGATCCAGAAGTAATTGGACTAGTACCATGCATATCTTTGAAATAGGAAGCATTTGTATATTTCTCCATTGACTTATTATGGGGAGGTTACGAAATTGACCTGACCTTAGGTCACCGATATCAAAATTCCGAGTTATACGAATTGTAAGTACTGATGCCCTCATGACATCCTGTAAGTTTCAACCAGATCGGTGAAAAACTCTGGCTTTGGCACAACTGCAAACATTTTTGGTGGTGGGGTCACTTGACCTGGTCTGGTGACCTGACCTGAGATGACCCGAACATATTTGTTTTCTCAAAGTGTGCGCAATTGATGTCCTAACAGGTGTATCAAAACCCGGCCGCGCTGCGCGCCGCCGTTTTTTCGCTATCTTTGAAAAACCTGAGGGGGGAGGGGGGCGGAAATCAACCCCCCCTGCAGTGCGCGGGTTAATAGCCTGAGCCACTCTTGCAGTGGAACACTCAGGGATTTTGACCATAAACCCACCATTAGTTATTAGTTAATCCCTATAATATACCTACCAATCGATAGCAAATATCACATTTAGTAACTATGGATGTCTTCCCCAAAACATTTTGCACTATAACTAATTCTAACTTCAATAATTAATATCTCGCCGCTTCTGTCGCCTCGCCTGTTGTCAAACTTTGTTTACACGCCAGCTGACGACGACCGACAAGTATAGACGGCGTTCACGGCGGCCCCGCTATGACGTCACGTAACTTATTTACGCTGTAGGTAAATGCCGCTCACTAAACCCTATCACGCTCTCAATAAATCTCCGTTCCTGGCGGAGCGCAAGATTTGTATTTGAGACCGAAGGTCGGCAGCGCAGCGGCCGCCACCACGACGTGACCTTGCACGTCAATCACCGACTCGCAAAATTATTCGGCGGCATTTTCACTCCTAAAAATATAGTTATTGTTCCAATGACGTCATGGACGAAGACGATCCTTATTTTTCCTGTGTATCTTCCTGCGTCGATATATCTGCGATCTGCGTAGATATGGCGACGATCGTGGTGGACGATCAGTCATGACATTTTCCGGAAACATTTTTTGTTTCTATATTGTTAGGTAAGATACATTCTAAATAACATAACAGGTGCATAATAGGGTCGTATTCCGCTTTTGCACACATTTTTTTATAGGAAAATTGAATATTTTATACTAATTCGACACGTCTGATTTCATTAGAACTACACTAAAAACAGGGACATTCTCAGACCTCAGTACTTAACTAGCAATAATAAATTGTATCATCCGTCAATCGCTTCAGCCGACCGCAACGAGACTCCGCCATTTAAACTGAAATGTAAACAACGTGAGCTGTTTTTCGTGTGAAATGTGTCAGATATGTATCCAGTAAGGTCACATCATGGTAGCGGCCGCTGCGCGGACGACCTTCGGTCTCAAATACAAGTTCTGCGCTCCGCCAGGAACGGAGGTTTAGTGAGAGCGTGATAGGGTTTAGTGGTCGACCAGATACATATGACGTCATATGACAGTCTTAGTATATGACAGATTTCTGCACCACGTTGTTTACATTGAATTGTAATGGCAGAGTCGTTGCGGGCGGTCGGCTGAGGCTTTTGACGGGTGATCAAAATCATTATTGTCAGGGAAGTACTGATAATGTCCCTGTTTAGAGTGCAGTTCTGATGAAATCAGACGTGAAGAATTAGTATACAATATTCAATTTGCCTATATAAAGGTGTGCAAAAGCGGAATATCGCCCAGAATAGTGTCTTGGAAGATGCATAGTGACCTAATAGTTAAGTTTCGTAACATCTAAAATGCTGTGGGTTTATGGTCAGTATGACTGAACACTCTTTAACCGCAATTGTAATACAAATACACCACCCCATCACAAATGGAGAAGATGACATGCTGATGCGAGACTGAGACGAAAACATGAGACTAGAAAACGCAGAGACATTGGAGTAACATAACATAACATAACTATACGAGAATATTGAAGGCCACTTGGCCTGTAGGACTCTTGCGTATCAATCTTCTTGGCCGTGACACTACTTCAGTCGTTGATATGGATGGTGTGTTTCAGTTGTGCCCAGTGAGTGTTGAGTCTTGATTTGAATGTGTTCAGCGTGCTGGCTGCAACGACCGATGTAGGGAGAGCGTTCCAGTCGTTGATGATTCTAACGCCGAAGTCGCATCTCCTGGTCCTTGTTTCGACCCCAGGCTTCCTCAGCTTCCATGGATGGCCTCTGGTGGGGTCATCAGCAGCAGGCGGGATGAACTTCTCCGGATTTACATCGACACCTCCGTGCAGCAGCTGGTATGCCGTGATCATGTCACCTCGACGCCTCCTGTAGTAAAGTTACGGCATACCCAGGATGCGAAGTCTCTCGGGGTAAGGGAGGTCCTTGATCGCTACGATCAGCTTGGTGGCCCTTTTTTGGACTTGTTCGACTCGTTGCTGATCTGCTCGGTTAAATGGCCCCCATACTGCGTTGCAGTACTCCAGGTGAGGTCGCACCAACGATTTGAAGAGGAGTGGCAGCGTTTCAGAGTCAAGACGTTCAAACGATCTACGAATTACAGCCAATATCTGCGACGCCTTCGACACACTGCAGCGGCAGCTTGCTCCCGAAACTTCAGCTCGCAGTCGACCTGGACTCCAAGGTCCTACTCTGCAGCAGTCTGCTGAAGCTGGGTGTTGCCCATGCAGTAATGCAGTATGCCTGTTGGACGTTGTCCCTTCCGACGTGCATGCATTTACATTTCCCTGTATTTAAGTGCAGTTGTCACTTGTTTGACCATTCAATGGCGGCATTGAGGTCAGCTTGCAGCAGTTCGGCATCGGAGGGGTCTCTCGCAGGTCGGTAGAGCTTTGTGTCGTCTGCGAACATTTGAAGGTTGCACTGCATCGCATCGGGGAGGTCGTTGACATACGACAAACAACAGAGGCCCGAGCACTGATCCTTGAGGGACACCGCTTTTGACAGAAGACCAGCTAGATTTTGCGCCATTTAGCACGACTTTCTGCGTTCTGTCAGTCAGGAAGCTCTCGACCCAACGCAGCAGCCTTCCCCCAATACCATAGGCTTAGAGCTTGCGGAGTAGACGCTGATGAGGAACTGTATCGAATATCGATTATCGAACGCCTTCGAGAAGTCGAGATAGATCGCATCAACTGAGTCTCGTCTAGGGTCGTTAACAATTGCGTTGCACACGAGCGTTTCGGACGGAAACCGTGCTGTGCATCGTGGAGTTGGTGTGTCAAGACCATGTGGTGCATGATGTGATCGCGAATGATCGATTCCAAAACCTTGCACGGAACTGCTGTCAAACTCACTGGCCTGTAGTTTGTTGGAGACTGCTTGCTACCCTTTTTGAAAATTGGAACTACCTCCACTATTTTCCAGTCTGAAGGCAATTCACCTGAGAGCAGGAACTCGCGATACAGCTGTGACAGCGGTGTGGCGATGGACTGGGCCGTTTCAACAAGAACTCTGGGGTGGATCCCATCAGGACCAGGAGAACTGGAGGGCTTCAACTCCCTCAACTTCAGTTCTACTATTCAGGAGTTACCACTGCATCGTCTAGAACAGATGCAGTGTAGACGGTGGAGGGGGCAGGGATATAATAATTTTCTTCCGTGAAGACGCCGCTGAAAAAGGAATTCAGCACCCTTGCTTTGTCACTGTCTTCTGTAGCGAGGGGACCGTCTAATTCCCGGAGATCTATACTATACTAGATCCATACTAGATAAAACGTGATTGTGAATACCTGACTGCACCCTCCCCCCTGGTCAACAGTACGTTTGTTTGTAAAAATTTCCTCTTCAGGAAAAAGAGAACAAAAATCCTGCCCCAAATGGGGCAGCTGGTGATATTCCGCTTTTGCACACTTTTATATAGGCAAATTGAATATTGTATACTAATTCTACATGTCTGATTTCATCAGAACTGCACTCAAAACAGGGACATTATCCGTACTTACCTAACAAGAATTATTTTTATCACCTGTCAATAGCCTCAGCTGACCGCCCGCAACGACTCCGCCATTACAACGTAAACAATGTGGGTGCAGAAATGTGTCAGATACTGGCCATCATATGCCGTCATGTGTATCTGGTCGACCACTAAACCCTATCACGCTCTCACTAAACCTCCGTTCCTGGTGGAGCACAGGACTTGTATTTGAGACCGAAGGTCGGCCGCTACCACAAGGTGACCTTACTGGATACATATCTGGCACATTTTTTTAAAAAATAGCAGACGTTGTTTACATTTCAGGTGTAATGGCAGTCCTTCTGGTGTTCTGAGGTGATTGACAGGTGATAAAAATCATTATTGCCAGGTAAGTACTGAGAATGTCCCTGTTTTGAGTGCAGTTCTGATGAAATCAGACATGTAGAATTAGTATACAATATTCAATTTTCCTAGAAAAAGGTGTGCAAAAGCGGAATATGACCAGGCAGCTTGCTGTCCCATTTGGGGAAGGATTTGGGCTGCCCCAAATATCTTGTTGATGTTCTTGCCACGTTTTGCATACTGGCTGAAGGACACCTTGGAAACATGCAAGCCGCAATGGACAAAGATGGCAATCCCTCTGGTACCACCGCCGCCCAGGTTCCTTGTGGAAATATCAAAGTTGGTATACATGTAAGTAATACAAATAAATAATATATGTATGAGTAATACAAATAAATACTCGAAAAATGTATCATAGAACAATTATGTTTACCTGTACCTACCAAGGTATCCTCTAGTACTACGACCGCAATCGCTGTTGTTGAGTATTATTGTTTGTTTTCTGTTTTTTTTTCTCGACGCATACGTCAGTCTTGTTGAGGATTATGGCGCATATCCTCTTGTCTTATATAGGGCCTTGTCCTCGGGCTCGGAGCGTCCGGTAAAATCGCAATCACACAATCGCAATCGCACATGGCATATTTGCGCAGCTTATCGTATGATGTGCGTAAGTGTTTGTATGTGTGATGAAAAGGTGAGACTACTAAATTGTTTGACCACGCATAGGATAGTCGATAACCGAGCGCCTGTATGATTATTAATGTATTCATCATTATTATATTTACCTTCAGCTGCATGATATAATTTGTTAAACAGGGTTAACATAAGCTCTCTTAGCTGAAAATATATGGAGTGAAAGTAGTGACCCGCAAAATATTGGTTTTTATTTCCGAATGTAAGTTGCTAAATCACACTTCATAATCGTTAATTTGGCTATTTAGAGGAAAAGGCCAGTTCAATACATATATATATAATCATCCAGATAGCTAACGCCTTTTAAATCATATCCTTCATCAGTGAATGAGTGCAAGCCATATGTGTCATGACGGTCTCCCTTGTTTATGAATGGACGAAACGTCTTGATAGATGTAAACAAACATGGCTGCTCTTGTCCGCACTAGACAATGCGTGTTTTAGTTCTCTTCTTTTAGCTAGGTACATTTTCGTTTCAAGTATCTTAATTTAATTAAGTTGCTTATGTAAGGTTTCTTTGCACTATTACACCGTATTTTGTTATATAATGTGATTAATTTTGGTACTATATTTGTGCCGATGATTTTGGATGAGATCGAGGTTCAAGGATAAGACAATTATGGCACACATTGATACAATTTCAGGGATTGTGTAAAGGGGAGATTTTTGTTGGTGTCAGATTGCGTGTTTTGCGTGATGCAGTGAGGTGAGATAACAAGTAATATTTCCAATGGTGTAGTAACTAAGCCTGGGTGTTTTTTTTAATAGATTTTGTGCTTTTAGACTGCGGTTGAGATCTGTTTAGACGGTTGCATTGACAGTCACAGGAATCAAAATACGCCCACGGCAAGGCCTGCTATTTGTAAAGAGCTAATGGACTGTTCTTTTTATCTACAGGATCTGTCTTTTAGGTGGAAGTGAATCAACAGTAGATTTGAAGTTGAGTCATCAAAAAGGGGTTAATCACGAAGAAGTCAAGGTAGGTACCTAAGCATCAGATGGGATTATTGTTTTCTAGGTAGAATCGACTGGTGCCACAGGAGACATGTCATATCCTCAGTCTTTGCATGCTATCAAAATAAAAAAGGCTGATGCACTAAAGCATCAGTATCGTCTGCATTCTGCTACCATGAAAAGTCTGAGGTTAGGATGTGTCCAAAGATTGGACTTTTACCCTACCTACATGCCAATGTGTTTGTGATTTTGCTTATTTGAAATATGTTTGAGCTCGTAGAAGGCAGCTGAGTTTGTCGCCTCCTGCATTTCTAAGTACTATATGCAATTATGCTTAATATGAATATAACCTAGGTATAGTTAACCATTGTAATCTGCTGAAAACAAACAAACTACATTGGCTTCAACAGCTAGGTGTTGACATAAGTGTGCTTTTCTGTGCAGCTGATATTTGTGTATATGTGATGTTTAAACTGATCCTTAGGGCTTAGATGATAATCAATTCAGGTTGCAGCATTTTGTAACACCAATCCATCAAACTTCACTGTGACATGTTAGGGTAAACAACCCCTCCACTTGACACAGCCACTGTGACATGTGGCATTTCACATGTGACACATTCACATGTCACACATGTGACATTCACTGTGACATGTTAGGGTAAACAACCCCTCCACCAGCCACAGCCTAACACAACTTTGTGCTATTGGCATTCTATAGTGTAGCAGTAGAATGCCATACATACATTGATAATAGTACAAAAAGTCTGCTATTAGGACATGTCCAACATTGCAGTTGTTTACTTTAGATACTTTAGGAAAACTGAAAACAGGAGCACTTCTGTTGCTTTAGTATGGATATATTTAGATGTGAAGAAGACATGCATAAGTTATATTTTTATATTTATAGTTGTCATGTTGGATGTTGTAACATGCATCATGCTCAAAATTGCCATCTACCTATACATCTTTGTCTCATTGGAATTACCATCTACCTATACATCTTTGTCTCATTAGAATCATGCATATGTTCTTGATCATTGCTCATATTTCGGAATTGGAATATGGCTTAATGTTGAGTGTATTTTTCTGGGGTACATAATCACGGGTCTTTTCAGATGTTGATAAACATTGATTATCATATCTGACCATCATAGAGGTGGACATTGTTTTATTATGCTATCTAGATAATAAATACAATATTAGTTTTAGGTAGTTCCTTTAGTACAATTACCTTTTATTTGGAAGGTGCTGAATCATGGTTTCCCAAAAGTCCTTGTAATCAGTGTGCTGCTAAACCTGGATATGCCAACATACTGATTTAGTGCCATTACTCTATACCTCATGCCTTATTTAATGTTTAAAGAATATGTAGGCAAATTGTTTATGCATAGGTACCATAAACCATTTGCTTACACAAAATGGTATATTTTTTACTAATTGAAGGGTAGTAGAGCAGATTCAGCAGAATTAAGTTTATTGATATGCATTTTGACTGTATTTCCTATCAGTGTCTCAGGACCCATTACCATTTGTTTTACCATTTGTTATACCATTACCACCCATAACCATTTGTTTTAGGTCCTGATGTACCAACTTACGCCACTGGTTAAGTTCCTTATCCTTTGTAAAGCAGATGATTGCCTTATGGTTAATCTATTTTGTATAACAAGAGGAACTTCACTTTGAGTGGCCATATGCAATAATATATACCAGGACACAACAGGGTGTGATGCAAGAGAGCATGGGTCACTCTAATATGACAGGACAATTTACAAAATAGTAGTATTCCATATGACAGAGTGTGGCATGGTGGGACAGGACATGATACAAGCTAAAAACAGACGAGGCACAGTGTGATTCAGTATGGTTGACACAACACAGTAAGTCCTGAGTGACACTACATAGCGCTGTAAGGATTACAAAGCATGACACTATGACAGTGCGGCACAACATGGTATGATCATGGATATCATACTGGTTTGCATTTGCTGTAAACATGACATGCAAATGCTTGTGAAAGCATTGAGATTAACATTTTATACTGCATACCTTTGAAATAGTTTTTTTTTTGCAAAACATTGTTGCAAATAACTGATTTTCATTTGGTTTCACTTTTAAACCAATTAAGCATGACTATTGACTGCCAATCATTGTTTCTATGGAGATTGCATGATGGCTCTAACCGTAGAACCTTTGTTTTATGTTTAACAAGTTAATGGTTTTTAAGTGATACAAGTTATTGTGTTGTAGTCACACAGAGTAGAGTTATGCCTTGTGTTTTATTTTTTTGTGAGACGCATGCTGGCTCACACTGTACTTCATTTGTGTTTTTCCAGTGTCATTGATTTCTCCTGTGTGTGGACTAACTGCAGCCTGCTAGGCGCGAGCGCATGCCCCGGGACAGGTGGTTGCGACCCTAACCTGGTTGTGGTGCTGGGCTGGCTCGGATCATGCATCGGAGGTGGGTGCTGCGGCCAGGGGCGGCGCGTGCGGTACCCACCCGAACCACCTCGATCCAGTCTGACTGGCCCTGCCCTGCTACCGGCCTGATCCACACCGACACACCCCGACCCGCTCCGATACATCCGGGCCCATCGTGACTTAACCCCGGCCCACCTCATCCTGTCTCGCCTCTGACCCGACCCGACCCGACCCGACCCGACCTGACCCGACCTGACCCGACCCGACCCGACCTGGCCCGACCTGACCCGACCCGCTCTGATACATCCGGACTCAGCGTGACTTAACCCCGGCCCACCCCGTCCTGCCTCAACCCGCCCCGCCTTGTCCCGGCCCCACCCACTCGTGACACATCCCGACCCACCGTGACCGACCGTGACCCACCCTGGTCTGCCACTCCCTGCCCCGGCCCCACCCACCGTGACCCACCCTGGCCTGCCACTCCCTGTCCGGCCCCACCCATACCGACCCACCGTGACCCACCCTGGTCTGCCACTCCCTGCCCCGGCCCCGACCCATACCGACACATACCAACCACCATGATCTCACCATTAATGATGGTGATGGATAGCAGGACCAGAACTGGTGTGGCGAATTTGTCAAGAAATATGTGGCGAATTTGCACCAATCTCTGTTAGCTAAAGTTTCTGTTGGATAATTTTGGTTCTGTTTAGCTGTGTGATGGTGACGTGTAATTCTGTGTGGTATTGAGGATGGGCCGTGACCGGTGACATGTAATTCTGTGTGGTATTGAGGATGGGCCGTGACTGGTGACGTGTAATTCTGTGTGGTATTGAGGATGGGCCGTGACCGGTGACATGTAATCCTGTGTGGTATTGAGGATGGGAAAATGCTACAGCTGGCTGGTGTGTGCATTTGATGTGTATTTTTGGTTCGGTATAATGGTCTAACCATGGTCTCATTGCTTTGATGTGATGCGAATTAGTATGTTTACACCAGAACCTCAGTAGCTTCCTGTATTCATGTGTTGTATTAGATTGCATGAATTCACCCATTAATGTTTGTGTTTACTACTGGTGGTTTAGCATGGTTTCATTCAGGCTGCGAAATATTCAGACCCTAACTATCCACATTGGATGCGATATTATAATTTTGCTCCTCAATAGTCAAGTGTGACACGATTTATCCCGTATATATGTTGCTGGCTCACATATTCACATTCGAGGTGACCACATGCGCTAATTCAGCGATATACACACGCATGCATATCAAGATCTAAGTAATCTAAGCATTCGCACATTGCAGTGTGCTGCAAGACATCACCCATCACTACATGTGTGTGATCTCATGTCCACTCTGGTATGTTATGAATTTAGTGATCACTGACCAGTGTTAATGAGGACGGAAAGGAACGCATTTTGCTGTGGTTGAGTGTGACTTAATGTGCGTGCTGTACTGTCTGTTTTCAACTGTCCTTAACGCTTCACGGCGTCGTTTCGGCGCACCGAAACTTCATCTGCTTGTCGACGCCCTGTCCCCTAACCGTGTCCCTGTGCCCGTCGCGTCTGTCTGTGTGAGGAGCAGGTTGTCGGGTGGCCGGCGGTCTGCCCTGTGCTCTGACCGCACCTTACTGTCCGCCGTGCGTGTGTGAGGAGCAGGTCGTCGGGTGGCCGGTGGTCTGCCCTGTGCTCTGACCGCACCTTACTGTCCGCCGTGCGTGTGTGAGGAGCAGGTCGTCGGGTGGCCGGTGGTCTGCCCTGTGCTCTGACCGCGCCTTACTGTCCGCCGTGCGTGTGTGAGGAGCAGGTCGTCGGGTGGCCGGCGGTCTGCCCTGTGCTCTGACCGCGCCTTACTGTCCGCCGTGCGTGTGTGAGGAGCAGGTCGTCGGGTGGCCGGCGGTCTGCCCTGTGCTCTGACTGCACCTTACTGTCCACCGTGCGTGTGTGAGGAGCAGGTCGTCGGGTGGCCGGCTGGCGCAGGAGTGGGCCGCGTCGCCGCGCAGTCCTGGAGAGCAGCTGGCCCACCATCGGGACGTGATCGTCCACCGCGACAACACCGGCTACGGCTTCACCGTCTCCGGCGACACGCCCGTCTCCGTGCTCAGCGTCAAACTAGGTGAGAGCCAGCCGCGCGTCTCCCGTCTCCCGTCTCCCAGCTGCGTCTCTCATCTACAAGCTTCGTGGCATGCTAGGTGATTACCTACAACCATGCGGGCCTGGTGAGTCAGACGCGTCTCCTGGCTCTGTGTGCTCCGCGTCAAACTCGTGGCATGCTAGGTGATTACCTACAACCATGCGGGCCTGGTGAGTCAGACGCGTCTCCTGGCTCTGTGTGCTCCGCATCAAACTCGTGGCATGCTAGGTGATTACCTACAACCATGCGGGCCTGGTGAGTCAGACGCGTCTCCTGGCTCTGTGTGCTCCGCGTCAAACTCGTGGCATGCTAGGTGATTACCTACAACCATGCGGGCCTGGTGAGTCAGACGCGTCTCCTGGCTCTGTGTGCTCCGCGTCAAACTCGTGGCATGCTAGGTGATTACCTACAACCATGCGGGCCTGGTGAGTCAGACGCGTCTCCTGGCTCTGTGTGCTCCGCGTCAAACTCGTGGCATGCTAGGTGATTACTTACAACCATGCGGGCCTGGTGAGTCAGACGCGTCTCCCGGCTCTGTGTTCTCCGCGTCAAACTCGTGGCATGCTAGGTGATTACCTACAACCATGCGGGCCTGGTGAGTCAGACGCGTCTCCCGGCTCTGTGTGCTCCGCGTCAAACTCGTGGCATGCTAGGTGATTACCTACAACCATGCGGGCCTGGTGAGTCAGACGCGTCTCCCGGCTCTGTGTGCTCCGCGTCAAACTCGTGGCATGCTAGGTGATTACCTACAACCATGCGGGCCTGGTGAGTCAGACGCGTCTCCTGGCTCTGTGTGCTCCGCGTCAAACTCGTGGCATGCTAGGTGATTACCTACAACCATGCGGGCCTGGTGAGTCAGACGCGTCTCCTGGCTCTGTGTGCTCCGCGTCAAACTCGTGGCATGCTAGGTGATTACCTACAACCATGCGGGCCTGGTGAGTCAGACGCGTCTCCTGGCTACCTACAACCATGCGAGCCTGGTGAGTCAGACGCGTCTCCTGGCTCTGTGTGCTCCGCGTCAAACTCGTGGCATGCTAGGTGATTACCTACAACCATGCGGGCCTGGTGAGTCAGACGCGTCTCCTGGCTACCTACAACCATGCGAGCCTGGTGAGTCAGACGCGTCTCCTGGCTCTGTGTGCTCCGCGTCAAACTCGTGGCATGCTAGGTGATTACCTACAACCATGCGGGCCTGGTGAGTCAGACGCGTCTCCCGGCTCTGTGTGCTCCGCATCAAACTCGTGGCATGCTAGGTGATTACCTACAACCATGCGGGCCTGGTGAGTCAGACGCGTCTCCCGGCTCTGTGTGCTCCGCGTCAAACTCGTGGCATGCTAGGTGATTACCTACAACCATGCGGGCCTGGTGAGTCAGACGCGTCTCCCGGCTCTGTGTGCTCCGCGTCAAACTCGTGGCATGCTAGGTGATTACCTACAACCATGCGGGCCTGGTGAGTCAGACGCGTCTCCCGGCTCTGTGTGCTCCGCGTCAAACTCGTGGCATGCTAGGTGATTACCTACAACCATGCGGGCCTGGTGAGTCAGACGCGTCTCCCGGCTCTGTGTGCTCCGCGTCAAACTCGTGGCATGCTAGGTGATTACCTACAACCATGCGGGCCTGGTGAGTCAGACGCGTCTCCTGGCTCTGTGTGCTCCGCGTCAAACTCGTGGCATGCTAGGTGATTACCTACAACCATGCGGGCCTGGTGAGTCAGACGCGTCTCCCGGCTCTGTGTGCTCCGCGTCAAACTCGTGGCATGCTAGGTGATTACCTACAACCATGCGGGCCTGGTGAGTCAGACGCGTCTCCCGGCTCTGTGTGCTCCGCGTCAAACTCGTGGCATGCTAGGTGATTACCTACAACCATGCGGGCCTGGTGAGTCAGACGCGTCTCCCGGCTCTGTGTGCTCCGCGTCAAACTCGTGGCATGCTAGGTGATTACCTACAACCATGCGGGCCTGGTGAGTCAGACGCGTCTCCTGGCTCTGTGTGCTCCGCGTCAAACTCGTGGCATGCTAGGTGATTACCTACAACCATGCGGGCCTGGTGAGTCAGACGCGTCTCCTGGCTCTGTGTGCTCCGCGTCAAACTCGTGGCATGCTAGGTGATTACCTACAACCATGCGGGCCTGGTGAGTCAGACGCGTCTCCTGGCTACCTACAACCATGCGAGCCTGGTGAGTCAGACGCGTCTCCTGGCTCTGTGTGCTCCGCGTCAAACTCGTGGCATGCTAGGTGATTACCTACAACCATGCGGGCCTGGTGAGTCAGACGCGTCTCCTGGCTACCTACAACCATGCGAGCCTGGTGAGTCAGACGCGTCTCCTGGCTCTGTGTGCTCCGCGTCAAACTCGTGGCATGCTAGGTGATTACCTACAACCATGCGGGCCTGGTGAGTCAGACGCGTCTCCCGGCTCTGTGTGCTCCGCATCAAACTCGTGGCATGCTAGGTGATTACCTACAACCATGCGGGCCTGGTGAGTCAGACGCGTCTCCCGGCTCTGTGTGCTCCGCGTCAAACTCGTGGCATGCTAGGTGATTACCTACAACCATGCGGGCCTGGTGAGTCAGACGCGTCTCCCGGCTCTGTGGCTCTGTGTGCTCCGCGTCAAAGTCGTGGCATGCTAGGTGATTACCTACAACCATGCGGGCCTGGTGAGTCAGACGCGTCTCCCGGCTCTGCGGCTCTGTGTGCTCCGCGTCAAACTCGAGCCAGCCGAGTCCGACGCTACACACTCTGCCGAGTCTGTAGACACTGGCAGGCTCTGGTGAGGACTGGTGTGGTTTCCACCGAAGCTGTGGCCACTTAACGTCAGGCTAGGCAGGAGTTCGTTTCGTTTCTGAAGGCTCTTGAACTCGGCTTCAAGGTCGGTGAGCGTCTGTCGCGTCTGTGCGAACTTTGTGCTCGGAGTTGAGCTAAGTGTTAAATAGTTTCGTCATTGCATGATGCTCCTCATGCTTCGTACTGGGCGACTAAGTTGGCGAGAACTAGCCTCGGCTAGTGGACCACGTGTCCAGGCATAAGTATGGCGGGTTAAAAGCTTCGTCATGTCATGACATATCACCGCCCCCGTAAAACACGTCAAGCCGAAGGTGAGCTCACGGATACTCAGGGGGGATTGTGTGTCGGCTCCAGAGACGTTAAGCATCCAGCCTCACGCCCACATAGCTCATTATTCCCTGTCACCTGATGCCGCTGTCCGGAAAACCCACAATTGCTGTCACTGTTGGTCGCCGCCAGTTTCCCAACCTGGTGTCCGAATTATAGTAATCTTTTTCGGTTTATTCACTCTAATACCAAAGCGACTTGGTAGAATAACAATCACACATGCGTCAGGCTTGATACCAGGTGTCAATACCGCTACCGCCAACTTCACACAGTGCAGCTATCGCTGCCGCTTGGCTACGCTCCAACACCGTCATAAACAGCAATGTCTGAAGGCTGCCCGCAACGACTGCCGACGACCATAGACTGAGAATGGGAGCTCGGACATATCTATCGTTTACTGGAGGAGCACGATCCCGCTCGAGCTCGACCGACCAGTTATGTCCCCGGGGATACATCCTGGCTCCTATCCGCACGACATGTGTCCTCTCCTGTCCCATCAACAGCCTGGCAAGATAGTTCTCATCTTCTGTATACCGTCCCCTCCGTGCCGTACGGTGCCGGTTATATACGAACATGGCCGTCCCGCAGCCTGCCTCCCGTCTCCATGTTCAGCCTCATGTTCTGAGTCCCGGCGCAGGGCAGGCACTGGCAGCCCCTCTCCGCACTCCAGAGACTCCCCGCTGTAGCGGCGCACCTCCCGCGCCGGCCGCCACTGCTGCCGCGGCCGGCTTGTACGCTATGCCACCCACTCCGGCGAGGGTCCGGTCGTTTGGACCGATTTATGAGAGTCTGGCGGCGGGGGCGCCACTGTTGGGTGTTGGGTGGACCCGGCCGCCGCCGCCGCCGCCCATCCCGCCGGACTTATGGCGTGCGAGACACGCCGGTACAGCGCCCGTCGTACGGCGCGACCAAATACCCCAATCATCATCATCACCATCATCATGATGCAGGCCACTGCAGAACGCCCACGGCACCTAATGCACGCCGGTACAGCGCCCGTCGTACGGCGTGCCCAAAAACCCCAATCATCATCATCATCATGATGCAGGCCACTGCAGAACGCCCACTGCATGCCAGGGGCGGGACACGCCGGTACAGCGCCCGCCTGATGATGCAGGCCACTGCAGAACGCCCACGTCACCTAATGCAGACAACTCGGCATTCATGTATATTACTTGCATACACAACCACTTGTACTTGCACATTGATATGCATGTATTACATACTTGCATGGTTCAGTCTTCAATCTTGTATGCATGTAATGCTAACTCATATACAACATCACATGTTTATGTTCATGCCTGTACTGTATTAATTATCTATATTTACATCTACTGTAAATCTACTGCATAAAGCCAACAATGTTCGCCATTAGAAAGTTTTCGCCATGGGAATATACTTTACCATGCTGGACCCTGGAGCATTGCTGGAGCGCACTAGCTGTGCGCTCCGTCGGACACCCGATCCTCATGCCGTCACCAACTCGGGCTTCGGCGCTGTGCGGTTCGAACTGTCGTCATTATCAGGCCACGGCATCCGGCCAGCTGCGGGGCAGAGGTGCAGCTTTCCAGCCAGTTCAGCCTGTCGGTCGTCTTCCACGTCAGCCATCCGGCCAGGCTGCGGGGCAGAGGTGCAGCTTTCCAGCCAGTTCAGCCTGTCGGTCGTCTTCCACGTCAGCCATCCGGTCAGCTGCGGGGCAGAGGTGCAGCTTTCCAGCCAGTCCAGCCAGCCCAGCCAGTCAGTCAGTCAGGCCGAGTGGTTCGGTCGTACCCTGCTGCTAGGTCAAGTTTCCTACAGTGGTTTGGCCAACATTGTCACGGAAACCGGCGGGAGTAGTGTCTGTCCCTAGTGTCTATTGAGTTATGAGTTACTGTGTTTAACAGTGTTAATAATGAGGTCTTGCGTGCCTAAACTTGCGGGCACTTGTGAGTCAAAATGTCATGTTTGTGAGCGCGGAGTGGGTAAAAACAGACCGCCACTGGACAGCCAGGCTTACTATCTGTTGAGCGGACCGCGGTCGCTGAGGAACTTGCCGACCGCTGCATGGGCCGGCCATCTACGTACGAATATCACTTATTGATGTTCGAATGTCTGGTGTTGGGCTTTTTATCGATCATTTTTTAAAAACTATTATGCACATAATGCGTTAACTACTGATATAGATAACGCCGTTTCAGCACCTGTTAATTAGTGTGCATAGCTTCTGTAGCTGGTGTTGCGCCGCACCGGAGTTCTGCAGCAGCCGTGTGCTCAGAGTTACTTCGGCTGCCACTGACGCGATGTGAGAGCGCGCGGGGCCTCGGCTGCCACTCTGGGACCGGCGCGAGGCTGAGCATTGAGCGTGGGTCGGCTCGTGTCGCCAGTGAATCAGCGAGAGAGGGTGTCTCGCCGCCGCCGCCGCCGCCTCCGCCGGGCTCTGTTTACACGGCTGTGACCTCCGGCACGGTATCGGCCGTGATACACGGCTGTGGGCCGAGTCAGAGACCTCCGTCCCGGCCACGGCACACGGTATCGGCCGTGATACACGGCTGTGGGCCGAGAGTCAGAGACCTCCGTCCCGGCCACGGCACACGGTATCAGCCGTGATACACGGCTGTGGCCTGTGGGCCGAGAGTCAGAGACCTCCGTCCCGGCCACGGCACACGGTATCGGCCGTGATACACGGCTGTGGGCCGAGAGTCAGAGACCTCCGTCCCGGCCACGGCACACGGTATCGGCCGTGATACACGGCTGTGGGCCGAGAGTCGGAGACCTCCGTCCCGGCCACGGCACACGGTATCGGCCGTGATACACGGCTGTGGCCTGTGGGCCGAGAGTCAGAGACCTCCGTCCCGGCCACGGCACACGGTATCAGCCGTGATGCACGGCTGTGGGCCGAGAGTCAGAGACCTCCGTCCCGGCCACGGCACACGGTATCAGCCGTGATACACGGCTGTGGGCCGAGAGTCAGAGACCTCCGTCCCGGCCACGGCACACGGTATCGGCCGTGATACACGGTTGTGGCCTGTGGGCCGCGAGTCAGATACCTCCGTCCCGGCCACGGCACACGGTATCAGCCGTGATACACGGCTGTGGGCCGAGAGTCAGAGACCTCCGTCCCGGCCACGGCACACGGTATCGGCCGTGATACACGGCTGTGGCCTGTGGGCCGAGAGTCAGAGACCTCCGTCCCGGCCACGGCACACGGTGTCAGCCGTGATGCACGGCTGTGGGCCGAGAGTCAGAGACCTCCGTCCCGGCCACGGCACACGGTATCAGCCGTGATACACGGCTGTGGGCCGAGAGTCAGAGACCTCCGTCCCGGCCACGGCACACGGTATCAGCCGTGATACACGGCTGTGGGCCGAGAGTCAGAGACCTCCGTCCCGGCCACGGCACACGGTATCAGCCGTGATACACGGCTGTGGGCCGAGAGTCAGAGACCTCCGTCCCGGCCACGGCACACGGTATCGGCCGTGATACACGGCTGTGGGCCGAGTCAGAGACCTCCGTCCCGGCCACGGCACACGGCATCGGCCGTGATACACGGCTGTGGCCTGTGGGCCGAGAGTCAGAGACCTCCGTCCCGGCCACGGCACACGGTATCGGCCGTGATACACGGCTGTGGGCCGAGTCAGAGACCTCCGTCCCGGCCACGGCACACGGTATCGGCCGTGATATACGGCTGTGGGCCGAGAGTCAGAGACCTCCGTCCCGGCCACGGCACACGGTATCAGCCGTGATACACGGCTGTGGCCTGTGGGCCGAGAGTCAGAAACCTCCGTCCCGGCCACGGCACACGGTATCGGCCGTGATGCACGGCTGTGGCCTGTGGGCCGAGAGTCAGAGACCTCCGTCCCGGCCACGGCACACGGTATCAGCCGTGATACACGGCTGTGGCCTGTGGGCCGAGAGTCAGAGACCTCCGTCCCGGCCACGGCACACGGTATCAGCCGTGATACACGGCTGTGGGCCGAGAGTCAGAGACCTCCGTCCCGGCCACGGCACACGGTATCAGCCGTGATACACGGCTGTGGGCCGAGAGTCAGAGACCTCCGTCCCGGCCACGGCACACGGTATCAGCCGTGATACACGGCTGTGGGCCGAGACTCAGAGACCTCCGTCCCGGCCACGGCACACGGTATCGGCCGTGATACACGGCTGTGGCCTGTGGGCCGAGAGTCAGAGACCTCCGTCCCGGCCACGGCACACGGTATCGGCCGTGATACACGGATGTGGCCTGTGGGCCGAGAGTCAGAGACCTCCGTCCCGGCCACGGCACACGGTATCGGCCGTGATACACGGCTGTGGCCTGTGGGCCGAGAGTCAGAGACCTCCGTCCCGGCCACGGCACACGGTATCAGTCGTGATACACGGCTGTGGCCTGTGGGCCGAGAGTCAGAGACATCCGTCCCGGCCACGGCACACGGTATCGGCCGTGATACACGGCTGTGGGCTGTGGGCCGAGAGTCAGATACCTCCGTCCCGGCCACGGCACACGGTATCAGCCGTGATACGCGGCTGTGGGCCGAGAGTCAGAGACCTCCGTCCCGGCCACGGCACACGGTATCAGCCGTGATACACGGTTGTGGCCTGTGGGCCGAGAGTCAGAGACCTCCGTCCCGGCCACGGCACACGGTATGGGCCGTGATACACGGCTGTGGCCTGTGGGCCGAGAGTCAGAGACCTCCGTCCCGGCCACGGCACACGGTATCAGCCGTGATACACGGCTGTGGGCCGAGAGTCAGAGACCTCCGTCCCGGCCACGGCACACGGTATCGGCCGTGATACACGGCTGTGGGCCGAGAGTCAGAGACCTCCGTCCCGGCCACGGCACACGGTATCGGCCGTGATACACGGCTGTGGCCTGTGGGCCGAGAGTCAGAGACCTCCGTCCCGGCCACGGCACACGGTATCGGCCGTGATACACGGCTGTGGGCCGAGAGTCAGAGACCTCCGTCCCGGCCACGGCACACGGTATCGGCCGTGATACACGGCTGTGGGCCGAGTCAGAGACCTCCGTCCCGGCCACGGCACACGGTATCGGCCGTGATACACGGCTGTGGGCCGAGTCAGAGACCTCCGTCCCGGCCACGGCACACGGTATCAGCCGTGATACACGGCTGTGGGCCGAGAGCCAGATACCTCCGTCCCGGCCACGGCACACGGTATCAGCCGTGATACACGGCTGTGGCCTGTGGGCCGAGAGTCAGACCTCCGTCCCGGCCACGGCACACGGTATCAGCCGTGATACACGGCTGTGGGCCGAGAGTCAGAGACCTCCGTCCCGGCCACGGCACACGGTATCGGCCGTGATACACGGCTGTGGGCCGAGAGTCAGAGACCTCCGTCCCGGCCACGGCACACGGTATCGGCCGTGATACACGGCTGTGGCCTGTGGGCCGAGAGTCAGAGACCTCCGTCCCGGCCACGGCACACGGTATCAGCCGTGATACACGGCTGTGGGCCGAGAGTCAGACCTCCGTCCCGGCCACGGCACACGGTATCGGCCGTGATACACGGCTGTGGCCTGTGGGCCGAGAGTCAGAGACCTCCGTCCCGGCCACGGCACACGGTATCAGCCGTGATACACGGCTGTGGCCTGTGGGCCGAGAGTCAGAGACCTCCGTCCCGGCCACGGCACACAGTATCGGCCGTGATACACGGCTGTGGCCTGTGGGCCGAGAGTCAGAGACCTCCGTCCCGGCCACGGCACACGGTATCGGCCGTGATACACGGCTGTGGCCTGTGGGCCGAGAGTCAGAGACCTCCGTCCCGGCCACGGCACACGGTATCAGCCGTGATACACGGCTGTGGCCTGTGGGCCGAGAGTCAGAGACCTCCGTCCCGGCCACGGCACACGGTATCAGCCGTGATGCACGGCTGTGGGCCGAGAGTCAGAGACCTCCGTCCCGGCCACGGCACACGGTATCAGCCGTGATACACGGCTGTGGCCTGTGGGCCGAGAGTCAGAGACCTCCGTTCCGGCCACGGCACACGGTATCAGCCGTGATACACGGCTGTGGCCTGTGGGCCGAGAGTCAGAGACCTCCGTCCCGGCCACGGCACACGGTATCGGCCGTGATACACGGCTGTGGGCCGAGAGTCGGAGACCTCCGTCCCGGCCACGGCACACGGTATCGGCCGTGATACACGGCTGTGGCCTGTGGGCCGAGAGTCAGAGACCTCCGTCCCGGCCACGGCACACGGTATCAGCCGTGATACACGGCTGTGGGCCGAGAGTCAGAGACCTCCGTCCCGGCCACGGCACACGGTATCAGCCGTGATACACGGCTGTGGCCTGTGGGCCGAGAGTCAGAGACCTCCGTCCCGGCCACGGCACACGGTATCAGCCGTGATACACGGCTGTGGGCCGAGAGTCAGAGACCTCCGTCCCGGCCACGGCACACGGTATCAGCCGTGATACACGGCTGTGGCCTGTGGGCCGAGAGTCAGAGACCTCCGTCCCGGCCACGGCACACGGTATCGGCCGTGATACACGGCTGTGGGCCGAGAGTCAGAGACCTCCGTCCCGGCCACGGCACACGGTATCGGCCGTGATACACGGCTGTGGGCCGAGAGTCAGAGACCTCCGTCCCGGCCACGGCACACGGTATCAGCCGTGATACACGGCTGTGGCCTGTGGGCCGAGAGTCAGAGACCTCCGTCCCGGCCACGGCACACGGTATCAGCCGTGATACACGGCTGTGGCCTGTGGGCCGAGAGTCAGAGACCTCCGTCCCGGCCACGGCACACGGTATCGGCCGTGATACACGGCTGTGGGCCGAGAGTCAGAGACCTCCGTCCCGGCCACGGCACACGGTATCGGCCGTGATACACGGCTGTGGGCCGAGAGTCAGAGACCTCCGTCCCGGCCACGGCACACGGTATCGGCCGTGATACACGGCTGTGGGCCGAGAGTCAGAGACCTCCGTCCCGGCCACGGCACACGGTATCGGCCGTGATACACGGCTGTGGGCCGAGAGTCAGAGACCTCCGTCCCGGCCACGGCACACGGTATCAGCCGTGATACACGGCTGTGGGCCGAGAGTCAGAGACCTCCGTCCCGGCCACGGCACACGGTATCAGCCGTGATACACGGCTGTGGCCTGTGGGCCGAGAGTCAGAGACCTCCGTCCCGGCCACGGCACACGGTATCGGCCGTGATACACGGCTGTGGGCCGAGAGTCAGAGACCTCTGTCCCGGCCACGGCACACGGTATCGGCCGTGATACACGGCTGTGGGCCGAGAGTCAGAGACCTCCGTCCCGGCCACGGCACACGGTATCAGCCGTGATACACGGCTGTGGCCTGTGGGCCGAGAGTCAGAGACCTCCGTCCCGGCCACGGCACACGGTATCAGCCGTGATACACGGCTGTGGCCTGTGGGCCGAGAGTCAGAGACCTCCGTCCCGGCCACGGCACACGGTATCGGCCGTGATACACGGCTGTGGGCCGAGAGTCAGAGACCTCCGTCCCGGCCACGGCACACGGTATCGGCCGTGATACACGGCTGTGGGCCGAGAGTCAGAGACCTCCGTCCCGGCCACGGCACACGGTATGGCCGTGATACACGGCTGTGGGCCGAGAGTCAGAGACCTCCGTCCCGGCCACGGCACACGGGACTAGCCGTGATACACGGCTGTGGGCCGAGAGTCAAGACCTCCGTCCCGGCCACGGCACACGGTATCAGCCGTGATACACGGCTGTGGGCCGAGTCAGAGACCTCCGTCCCGGCCACGGCACACGGGACTAGCCGTGATACACGGCTGTGGCCTGTGGGCCGAGAGTCAGAGACCTCCGTCCCGGCCACGGCACACGGGACTAGCCGTGATACACGGCTGTGGGCCGAGAGTCAGAGACCTCCGTCCCGGCCACGGCACACGGTATCAGCCGTGATACACGGCTGTGGGCCGAGTCAGAGACCTCCGTCCCGGCCACGGCACACGGGACTAGCCGTGATACACGGCTGTGGCCTGTGGGCCGAGAGTCAGAGACCTCCGTGCCGGCCACGGCACACGGGACTAGCCGTGACGGCGCTGAGATGCGGTCGGCAATCGGTCAAGAAGTCGGCCGCGATCACTGACCAGGCGTCCGTCACGTGACGGATGTGGGAGGATGGGCAGGAAAGTCCCGATCCGGCCGGTCCGGGATGGAGGGGGGGGGGGGGGGCGAGGGAGGATAGGACTATCGGCGGGGATGGGTTTTAACGTTCTGTCGTGGAGGCAGAAAAGACCATTGAGAGGATATCTTCTGTAAACAAATACTGCCTGATACAGTATGCACCGATTTACGTCAGCTTCTGGCTGAAAGAGATAAAGAACGAATTTCACTACTTTGCCTTAGAGTCTGTTGAATGAGAGAGGCCGAATCTAGCCGATCTCCGCATCGATATACGATATATCGCGGCCAGCGTTACCCGCTGGCTGGGCTGACCCGGCAGGACACAGTACTGATCCCCACCTGCCGGCTGCCAGTCTGCCACTCTGTACCGGGCGGAGCGCGCACAGTGTCGATTCTGCGGCACGTTTCCAGCCCCGCCCCACCCTCTCTCCGCCGCCCGCCGCCCTCCCTCCGCCGTCCGCCGTCCGCCGTCCGCCGTCCGCCGTCCGCCGCCCGCCGCCCGCCGCCCGCCGTCCGTCGACGGTGCAAGGGCCATTCTCTCGTCAGCGGCAGTGTGTCGGGACTCGGGATGTTGCGTAACGCGTGCCAGCCGGCCAGCCTGCCAGCCTGCCAGCCTGCCAGCCTGCCAGCCTGCCTGCCAGCCTGCCAGCCTGCCAGCCTGCCAGCCTGCCAGCCTGCCAGCCTGCCAGCCTGCCAGCCTGCCAGCCTGCCTGCCAGCCTGCCAGCCTGCCAGCCTGCCAGCCTGCCAGCCTGCCTGCCAGCCTGCCAGCCTGCCAGCCTGCCAGCCTGCCTGCCAGCCTGCCAGCCTGCCAGCCTGCCAGCCTGCCAGCCTGCCAGCCAGCCTGCCAGCCTGCCAGCCTGCCAGCCTGCCAGCCTGCCAGCCTGCCTGCCAGCCTGCCAGCCTGCCAGCCGGCCGGCCGGCCCGGGCTGCTGTGTGGTCAATCAGCGGGGGCCGGCCCGGGCTGCTGTGTGGTCAATCAGCGGGGGCCGGCCCGGGCTGCTGTGTGGTCAATCAGCGGGGGCCGGCCCGGGCTGCTGTGTGGTCAATCAGCGGGGGCCGGCCCGGGCTGCTGTGTGGTCAATCAGCGGGGGCCGGCCCGGGCTGCTGTGTGGTCAATCAGCGGGGGCCGGCCCGGGCTGCTGTGTGGTCAATCAGCGGGGGCCGGCCCGGGCTGCTGTGTGGTCAATCAGCGGGGGCCGGCCCGGGCTGCTGTGTGGTCAATCAGCGGGGGCCGGCCCGGGCTGCTGTGTGGTCAATCAGCGGGGGCCGGCCCGGGCTGCTGTGTGGTCAATCAGCGGGGGCCGGCCCGGGCTGCTGTGTGGTCAATCAGCGGGGGCCGGCCCGGGCTGCTGTGTGGTCAATCAGCGGGGGCCGGCCCGGGCTGCTGTGTGGTCAATCAGCGGGGGCCGGCCCGGGCTGCTGTGTGGTCAATCAGCGGGGGCCGGCCCGGGCTGCTGTGTGGTCAATCAGCGGGGGCCGGCAGCGGAAGGATCTGTTAACCCTCGCCCTAGGGGGGGGGGGGGGGGGGGGGGGGGGCGGGCTGACAGCCCCCCTGAGGTTTTTCTTGAATAACTTTTATACATGCGGCACATCTTGCTGAAATTTTCAGTAGCTAAGTTTACAACAATTATACGTATGCTGTAAAAATGGCATTGAAATTGGTTGAGTAGTTTGGGAGATAATCATGTTTTGATGACGTGATTTTGGTGGAAAAAGATAAATATTTGACAAATCGTAGAAAACAGAGTTTTGAAGCAAATTGCAAACTCAATTCAGCAAAGATCCAAAATGGCATTCTCTTTAAAGTGGCAATCTAGGATTTCCGAATTTGTGTTTTTTGACCCCTAAAATACAAATCAACTCATTAAAAAAATATCAAAATAAAATTTCGAAAGATGTTAGAAAAACCGGAATATATGTGAGAGAACTGAGTATGGAAAATACCCAAACCAAATTTCAAAGCAATATCTCTATTTTTGACTGAGTGATGGCTCCCTAAGTGTAAGAAACGCATGACGTCATTTTGTGAAATTACTCTTTTTTTTTACTTTTTTTGACAAGATACGAACAAATAATTAAGTTTTCTGTATTTCTGAGACAAAACTGGTCTAGGAACATGTCTTTTTATTTACATTTATCAATTTCTAATTTTGAGGTTTTCTGGCAGAGCAAAATCGCTGTTTTGGACGTGGTCGATCCGAGGTCATTCACTTGACCTGGAAGGCCACCCGTTGACCTGAAACCTAAAAATCGCACTGTTAGATTCCTCTCATGACAGGCAACATGCTGGTTTAAGTTGCTTGGTTTAGAAGTTAACAGGGGGGCTGTCAGCCCCCCCCCCCCCCCTCCCTCCCGTAGGGCGAAGGTGAAAAAGGCTCCCGTAGGGCGAGGGTTAAGTCATATGCGGCGGCGTGCGCGTGACCTCCGTTCGGATGGTGCAGGACCAGCGGGGGAGGATAGGAACATCGTGGTGTGAATTATGTCGTGAGCGACCCCCGGAGCTGGGGGAGGGGAGGGGCTGCCGACTACCATTCGACAGTTGACAGTTGGGCGCACTGCGCAGGCCCGAGCTTGTCATAGTGTCATAATGTCATCCATTGGCCTATACGCGAGTGGCAAGGGAGTGGTATGTGACGGTGGCTGCTTGTGTACAGCTATTCCATTGGCCTGCTGAACAGTATGCTGACGATGACCGTCGCTGAAGGGACCAGCGGCCAGCGGGGCTCAGTCAGGGGCAAACCCTACCTGTGTGCCGGCCGTGAACCCAGTGACTATGTGGGTGAAGCATGCCACTCCTTGTATATTTGATGGATGGATGCTATCAGTATTCTGAATGTGAAAATAATGTTAATAGGTTCTGTAGGCTTGGCTTATGCTATTTATAAAGGAAAACCGAAGAGAAAAGAAGGAAGTATATTTGTTCGTTGGGGCTTTCTTCAGAGCAATAACGATGGGGATACAAAATTGCACAACTTATGCAGAGTCTCACCTTGCTACTCTTAACGAAAAACGCCCGATATTGTCTTCTCTTTTA
>JAXIVJ010006337.1:0-17500 GCA_036785665.1 Chirona hameri | reverse complement strand
GTGAAGTTACAACAGCCGGCACGCAACGCTCCGTCATCGACAGTGTGCGTGACCTGTCACGGCACCGAAACCCACCGTCACAACGTGAAGTTACAACCACGCAACGCTCCGTCATCGACAGTGTGCGTGACCTGTCACGGCACCGAAACCCACCGTCACAACGTGAAGTTACAACCACGCACCGCTCCGTCATCGACAGTGTGCGTGACCTGTCACGGCACCGAAACCCACCGTCACAACGTGAAGTTACAACAGCCGGCACGCAACGCTCCGTCATCGACAGTGTGCGTGACCTGTCACGGCACCGAAACCCACCGTCACAACGTGAAGTTACAATCACGCACCGCTCCGTCATCGACAGTGTGCGGTGCCGTGACAGGTCACGGCACCGAAACCCACCGTCACAACGTGAAGTTACAACCACGCACCGCTCCGTCATCGACAGTGTGCGTGACCTGTCACGGCACCGAAACCCACCGTCACAACGTGAAGTTACAACAGCCAGCACGCAACGCTCCGTCATCGACAGTGTGCGTGACCTGTCACGGCACCGAAACCCACCGTCACAACGTGAAGTTACAACAGCCAGCACGCAACGCTGCGTCATCGACAGTGTGCGTGACCTGTCACGGCACCGAAACCCACCGTCACAACGTGAAGTTACAACCACGCACCGCTCCGTCATCGACAGTGTGCGTGACCTGTCACGGCACCGAAACCCACCGTCACAACGTGAAGTTACAACCACGCACCGCTCCGTCATCGACAGTGTGCGTGACCTGTCACGGCACCGAAACCCACCGTCACAACGTGAAGTTACAACCACGCTTTACACCCGTTGACATGGCCTTACTGGATGCGACAGCTTAGAATGATTCAGTCGTAGCTTTCCGTTATGAAACAGGCGAAGCGTGACGGGAGTGTCGGTCTGAACAAACTACTAGCATTCCATTGCTAAACGGGCTTAAGAGAACTCTGGCGGTGGCAGTTGGCGCGGTGGTGGCCGGTGCTGCCGCCTGGTGGCCATTTCCGACACTACTCCGGACCGGTCGCCGTCCGATGCGATAGCGCGTATATGGACCGGCTGGACGGCCGTGCTGGCTGGGATGTTATGGGTTGCAGTCGGTCGGCCGCGCCGCGCCGCGCCGCGCCGCGCCGCTCAGACCGTGTGAGCAGTGTGCCTCCCCGACCCGTGACCAGCGGCGGGCCGTGTGGTAGCCGGGCCGGTGTGAGCGCTCCGCAGACGGGCGCAGGCGAGGGGTGCCGGGGCGGTCCGGTGTGCGGCCGTCGAGCAGTGTGTGCGGTGTCCGGTGCTGGTCGCCGTCGCCGTGTGTGCGTGTGCGGTGTGAGGAGTGTGGCGGCACTGGAGCGGTGCTGTAGAGGCGCTGTGTGGAGGCCGGAGGAGTTATCCCGCCGGTCCGTCTGCCCCGGCCGGAGGTGTCCGCTAAGAGTGTTGGCTGGGCTGACGTGTGAGTGTGGAGCTGTGGAGCTGTGGCGCGGTGTGGCCAGTGACGTGTGACGCGTGACGTGTGACGTGTGACGCGTGACGCGTGCCGCGTGCTCGGCGCTGAGTAACAACCCGGGGAGATGCCGCGAGCCAGCGACAGTCACTATTACAAACGGCGCAGGCCACTCAGAGGTGAGGGCGAGCTACTGTGGAGAGGCCCCAGTCTCTTAACGGGCCAGAATCCAGTGATGTCCTGTTGACCGATAACCGATCTGCTACTACCCTCCCCCTGCATCTATCTAGCCAACTGCGCGGGGCCTGCACCTGACCTGTGCCTTTTACTTGACGTGTGCCTGACTCATGTCTGATGTGTGCCACCGCTGCACTGAGCTGTTTTGTATGCTCACACTCGGTGCCTTAACACAGTGTCTTGTGTTTAACCTGCGGCGTCCCCCTGCTCCTCAGCGAGCTCGAGCGTGCTGCTCACACTGGAAAGCTGCCGCAGCTCGCCCAGGATGCCGAACGGAGGCGCCAGCACGCCGCCGCAGCGGCCGCTGCCGCCGCTCCCAAACCAGCAGCGAGAGATCACCGGCCCGCAGCCGGTCGACGTGAGTCCTCCGTCGCTCTCTCCCTCCACCGCGCCGGGGGAATACCGCGCCGCCGGGCTGTCAGGGTCTCCATCCCGTCGGGTTCGATTGACTAGAGGCGGCTGCTGCTCAGCTTGACCTGTAGGAGCCGTCCGTGGCCGTCTGGCGGGATGCCAGTCTGGTGCCGACCCGGCCGGCCGATGGTATCGCGCCCCGTTCGTGGAAGGGGGACTGCGCTGCAGAGGCAAGCATGTTCCCTCGCCGATATACCGCTCATGAAAATTGATGGGCCGACGCGAAACGGGTGCTAAATTTGCTTCAGCACGGTGCATGTCGCCGAATGCCGCGACCTAGTGGGCTCCCCTTTCTCCCGCACGGGGCTGCTTTCTTATTCAAGCTTATTCGCTCCCAGCAAATGTGCGTATTATCGCCGATATATATCATTGCTTGTTGAGCTTTAACTCTGGGGCCGCCCGGCGAATCGCGCTTCTGATGCTAAGCGCGGACGCTGACGCCTGGCGCCGCCGCTGCTGACGTTGGACACCCACAGGCCGTGTCGCGACGCCACTGGGCCTACAAGAAGTCGCACACGATCCAGCTGATGTTGGAGGAGGAGGAGCGGCACGTGGACGCTGTGCGCGCGCAGCTGGCCGCCGCCAGCAGTCGGCCGGCAGACAGCAGCCGGCTGCGGACCGAGCTCAGCAACGCCGAGGCCTGCTGCCGGCTGCTGCGTCAGCAGCTCGACTCGCTGGCCGGCCCGACGGCCGCCGAGCCGGCCGCGGTGAGTGGGCAGAGCACGTGAGCTAACGAGCTGCATGCTGCGAGCTGTCTGTGGACCGGGCCGAGCGAGCGCCACCGCCGTCTGTCGGCTGTCCGCCGCTTCTGCGACTGACTGACTGACCGCAAGCCACGCCTGGTTCTGTTGGCGCCCGGCGCCGCTGGTGTCGTGTGGTCCTTTTTCGTTAATTACTATGATTTCTGTTGCTCCAATTAACGGTTTCTTTGGACTGATTGTTTCCCTAGTGATCTGCATAGTGACCTCTCTGAGTGGTGGTGTGCTTCATATGATTTCCGCTCTGACTGGTGTGTGGCTGGCTGTTCCTCCGAGGTGGGGAGTCCCGCGGCACGGTAGCCTGCATGTGGTCAGCGCCGGCTCCGGTCCGTCTGTGCTCTGTTGCAGACGCCCCCGCTGGCAGTGGCGGCCACGCGCTCCCCCACCACGCCCCGCCCCGCCTCCCTGTCCCCGGCGGACACGCCGCCGCCGCTACCGCATCGGAACCGTGCTTTCACGGCGGCCGGCGGCGCGCCGCCGACGCCGCTGGCGGCCGCCGCCGCCGGCCGGCTGGACATGCCGCCGGCGCTGCCGCCACGCACCTACCGCGCAGACGCCGCTGCCGCCGCCGCCGTCTCCGCCGCCGCGGAGCTGCAGCGCTCGGCCTCGGCCGTGTCGGCGCCGCGCAAGGTGAGTGGTGGTGGATGATGGGGCAGGTCGGCCTGAGACGGCGCGGCTGGAAACTAGAAGCTGCCAGATCGGCCTGAGACGGCGCGGCTGGAGGCTGGCAGGTCGGCCTGAGACCTGGAGGCTGGAGGCAGAGTCACGAGCTACGGAGGGATCGGAGCTGAACTGCAGGTGTGGGGGGCCAGTGGGAACGTCCGAGTCGATGGTCCTCATTTATCCTGTCGTCTGTTCTTCCACTACTTGGTTTTGCAGCTCCCACCAACTCCCAAATCACCACCACAGTCCCTCTTTGTTCTTTTCTCCTTCCTGCCATCTTTTCTTTGGTTAGTTGTCTCTTTTAGTGAGAGGTGCAAGAGCAAACATATGTGTCGGCCTCTTCCAAATAATACCAGCAGTTCAGTCAGAAAGGCTCCTTTCATAGCCAGTTCACTTTTTATCTGACCAAATACATTATCTTTTGACAAAAGTTATCCCCGACGTCTGCCTGTGGATGTCCCCGGTCACTATGTGCCCGCAGCAGTGATGCATGAAGTTGAGCTGAGCTCGCTCTCTCTCTCTCGGCACCACATCCATACAGGCTGCTGACTATTTCCAACTCTCCGACCTCGGCACCACATCTATACAGGCTGCTGCCTATTTCCAACTCTCCAGCCTCGGCACCACATCCATACAGGCTGCTGCCTATTTCCAACTCTCCGGCCTCGGCACCACATCTATACAGGCTGCTGCCTATTTCCAACTCTCCAGCCTCGGCGCCACATCCACACAGGCTGCTGCCTATTTCCAACTCTCCAGTCCTGACACCACATCTATACAGGCTGCTGCCTATTTCCAACTCTCCAGTCCTGACACCACATCTATACAGGCTGCCGCCTATTTCCAGCTCTCTGACCTCGGCACCACATCTATACAGGCTGCTGCCTATTTCCAACTCTCCAGTCCTGACACCACATCTATACAGGCTGCTGCCTATTTCCAACTATCCAGTCCTGACACCACATCTATACAGGCTGCTGCCTATTTCCGACTCTCCGGCCTCGGCACCACATCTATACAGGCTGCTGCCTATTTCCAACTCTCCAGTCCTGGCACCACAGCTATACAGGCTGCTGCCTATTTCCAGCTCTCCGACCTCGGCACCACATCCATACAGGCTGCTGCCTATTTCCAACTCTCCAGTCCTGACACCACATCTATACAGGCTGCTGCCTATTTCTAACTCTCCAGTCCTGGCACCACATCTATACAGGCCGCTGCCTATTTCCAACTCTCCAGTCCTGACACCACATCTATACAGGCTGCTGACTATTTCCAGCTCTCCGACCTCGGCACCACATCCATACAGGCTGCTGCCTATTTCCCACTCTCCAGTCCTGACACCACATCTATACAGGCTGCTGCCTATTTCCAACTCTCCAGTCCTGACACCACATCTATACAGGCTGCTGCCTATTTCCAACTCTCCAGTCCTGGTACCACATCTATACAGGCTGCTGCCTATTTCCAACTCTCCAGTCCTGACACCACATCTATACAGGCTGCTGCCTATTTCCAACTCTCCGACCTCGGCACCACATCTATACAGGCCGCTGCCTATTTCCAACTCTCCGGCCTCGGCACCACATCTATACAGGCCGCTGCCTATTTCCAACTCTCCGGCCTCGGCACCACATCTATACAGGCTGATGCCTATTTCCAACTCTCCAGTCCTGACACCACATCTATACAGGCTGCTGCCTATTTCCAACTCTCCGGCCTCGGCACCACATCTATACAGGCTGCTGCCTATTTCCAACTCTCCGGTCTCGGCACCACATCCATACAGGCTGCTGCCTATTTCCAACTCTCCAGTCCTGACACCACATCTATACAGGCTGCTGCCTATTTCCAACTATCCGGCCTCAGCGCCACATCTATACAGGCTGCTGCCTATTTCCAACTCTCCAGCCTCGGCACCACATCCATACCGGCTGCTGCCTATTTCCAACTCTCTGGCCTCGGCACCACATCTATACAGGCTGCTGCCTATTTCCAACCCTCCAGTCCTGACACCACATATATACAGGCTGCTGCTGGTTTCTAACTCTCCAGCCTCGGCACCACATCCATACAGGCTGCTTCCTATTTCCAACTCTCCAGTCCTGACACCACATCTATACAGGCTGCTGCCTATTTCCAACTCTCCAGCCTCGGCACCACATATATACAGGCTGCTGCCTATTTCCAACTCTCCAGCCTCGGCACCACATCTATACAGGCTGCTGACTATTTCCAACTCTCCAGTCCTGACACCACATCTAATCAGGCTGCTGCCTATTTCCAACTCTCCGGCCTCGGCACCACATCTATACAGGCTGCTGCCTATTTCCAACTCTCCAGTCCTGACACCACATCTATACAGGCTGCTGCCTATTTCCAGCTCTCCGACCTCGGCACCACATCCATACAGGCTGCTGCCTATTTCCAACTCTCCAGTCCTGACACCACATCTATACAGGCTGCTGCCTATTTCTAACTCTCCAGTCCTGGCACCACATCTATACAGGCTGCTGCCTATTTCCAACTCTCCAGCCTCGGCACCACATCCATACAGGCTGCTGCCTATTTCCAACTCTCCAGTCCTGACACCACATCTATACAGGCTGCTGACTATTTCCAACTCTCCAGTCCTGACACCACATCTATACAGGCTGCTGCCTATTTCCAACTCTCCAGCCTCGGCACCACATCTATACAGGCTGCTGCCTATTTCCAACTCTCCAGCCTCGGCACCACATCTATACAGGCTGCTGCCTATTTCCAACTCTCCAGTCCTGACACCACATCTATACAGGCTGCTGCCTATTTCCAACTCTCCAGCCTCGGCACCACATCTATACAGGCTGCTGCCTATTTCCAACTCTCCAGTCCTGACACCACATCTATACAGGCTGCTGCCTATTTCCAACTCTCCAGCCTCGGCACCACATCTATACAGGCTGCTGCCTATTTCCAACTCTCCAGTCCTGACACCACATCTATACAGGCTGCTGCCTATTTCCAACTCTCCAGCCTCGGCACCACATCTATACAGGCTGCTGCCTATTTCCAACTCTCCAGCCTCGTCACCACATCCATACAGCCCGCTGCCTGTTGCCAAGTGTCCTGTCAGTGGCGTCCGGGCGCGCAGGACTCAGTCGTGAGGCGCTAGTCCCGAGATACCCTCCTTTTTCGGCGTCATGCAGAATTGTAAGTACCCAGAACCGCGCCGGGTGCATTGATTATCCCCACCTGACTTGAATGACGGGCTGGCACGTGGCTGGATTCAGGACTCAAGAGGTAAGGTGAAGGACTGCGCTGAAGGCAGGTCCTTCTGGCATGGTGGGTGACGGCTAGTGGTGACTGGAAATAGTGTTCACACACAAACGCAAACAGGCTCCTTGGGAACGGGCTCTACTGACCTAAACTGCTTGCCGAAGGATGAATACCGTTAAGCTGAATGACAGCAGGACGTTGGTATTAAATATAACGTCACCAGCAACGGTGAACAATGCACACCCTCTTTGCATGTGTTCTAACATTTTGCCAGTTTGGTTTGATGTAGTTTTTGTCCTTTTGGTTGACCGTTTTGCGATGACTTGCTTGCCTGCGTCTGGTGCTAGTTGTGTGATGGTGATGGTGTCTTGTGTGTCGTTTGCGTCTCGTGCATTCTGTGACAGGTTGGTTAACAGCTGTGAAAAGGTGTGTGATTGTGATGGTGTCTTGTGTGTCGTTTGCGTCTCGTGCATTCTGTGACAGGTTGGTTAACAGCTGTGAAAAGGTGTGTGATTGTGATGGTGTCTTGTGTGTCGTTTGCGTCTCGTGCATTCTGTGACAGGTTGGTTAACAGCTGTGAAAAGGTGTGTGATTGTGATGGTGTCTTGTGTGTCGTTTGCGTCTCGTGCATTCTGTGACAGGTTGGTTAACAGCTGTGAAAAGGTGTGTGATTGTGATCGTGTCTTGTGTGTCGTTTGCGTCTCGTGCATTCTGTGACAGGTTGGTTAACAGCTGTGATTAATGAAGGTGTACCGCAGAAGCCGGCATGGCTGCAATGCCGTCTCCGTATGCTAATCGGTCGTCAGAGTGCAGCGGTGTGTGTGTGTGTTTGTGTGCTGAGCTTCGTGAGCCATTCCTCTCCCGGTACCGGCGCCGAGTGGTCGCTATTTCTCCAGCAGTCTCCAGTGGAGTGTGTCTGGCGCCGACCTCCCCTCCGGCATACCCCGACGGTGATGATGTCTCCTGTGAAATATTCGGGAAGTGCTGTGTTTTGCCCCGGTTATCCCCTCCCCGAAGGTAGATGTTCTGTGGAATCTTGAAAAGGTGCTGTCTTTGGCTGGTCAACAGAGCGGGTAGTTCCCGTGAAATGGTGTGTCGTGCGCCTTGACTGTGTCCTCTATCCATTCCGTGGAGTAACTCCTGTGGAGTGATGCGTGAAGTTTGAGCGGTTCTTCCTCGCTATATCGTTTAGGTGTATGGGGGGGGGGGGTGGTCTAATGAGCCCATCACCTGACCTGACCTGACCAGCGAACGGGCGGTCTGCAGTTTATACACGGCATACCGACCGTTGGGACATGAATTATACACTCCTGGCACTGGATGTTCGCCCCGGATACATTGAATAGATAGTCCAGGCTAGCAGCGACAACTTTGTAAAGTTGTGAACAAATGAAATACTGGAAAGACTGATATGGTGTAACTCAGACTAAGTTGAATGGATAGTTAATGACTATAGGATTCGTTAAGTCGTCAGTGGTGCCATTTCTAAATATCACTATTCAAATGACTTTTGAATATAACGTTTAACAATTTACGGGCGATTAAGGTTTCGACAGCTGAGTGGGTGTAATGGATATCCTTTATCGCACGTTCGCGTGCGCCCGGCAACGCCAGCGATAACATCTCCATTTTGTTTTGTTAATTTATCCATCCGTCTTCGCCTTGCTTTGTACACATGCACAGGCATTGTTTTGTACACATGCACAGGCATTGTTATGATGCTAAAAAGCGCAGTTCAAAAACTACTTGGAAAGGTGTAGCGTTCGCGAAGACCGTTCTTCATTGTACAATTATAAGAATACGAGAAATATTTGTCTGTAACGGGTTAAGTCTCATTTGAGGTTTGTGTGTAATTTGCCGCCTGGTGGACAGCTTTGCTGATTTTGCCATTCCTTCACGACATCCGTCGGACATTCATGGGCAAGTTGAGGTTTCAAGGATGCTGAATGAGTTGCCAACCTCTAAAAAACAAATCGCGGTATAATATACACGTTATTTTGATTCCAAGCGAGCTGTGCCAGGGCCGCCGCACGTAGAGCACTCCAACATCTGCTTAGTCACGGTATGAATCGCCAAACAGCTGTAGGACTATCCTGCGCGCTTGGCTACACCCGTATAAAGGGTTACCGGGCCGAGGAGATGTGGGCCCAATGATACAAACTCGGTCGTCACGGCCGGCTGTCAACACTCCGACACCGTGTCACAAGTGGCGCCTCACGCCGCCGCTCGCCGCCGCTCGCCGCTTGGAGCTGTCACTAACAGCACCCTCGAAATGCTATTCAGAATGACTGATGCCGCGGCGTGGGCCGTGGGGATACAGGACGGCAGCGGCCGCGCGGCGCTGGGTGTATGACGTCACTGATGACGGCACCGGCCGGTCTCCGGCGGCGGGCGGCCGGCGCACAGTGGGCCAGCGGCGGCGCGAAAACTGGTCTAGAAACATGCTTGTTTTAGTTAGATTTAGCAATTAAATTTTTTGACCTTCAGTGACCTGAACTTGACCTGAACTTGACATTAACCCGCGAGTCACTGGGGGGGGGGGGGGGTTAGCCCCCCCTTAGGAATATTATAAATATCTCAACAACTAATGCAGATATCGACGCCAAACTTTCAGTACCTTTTTGGGCATCACTTTTACACATTTTGTGCAAAAATGAAGCAGTTTCGTCAGATTTTTTTCTCTCGAGATATAGTGAATTTAGTGACGTCACTAAACACGATTTTGACACAAAAATCATCTCAACTTTGCCAGGCCGTACAAATGCCACATTTGAAGCAAAATTCAATCGAAAAACGCTAAAAGGTAGAAAATTGCAAGGGCTACAAACCAGCTATCTCGAAATTTCGAAAATTTTGGTTTTTTACCAAAAAAATATAATTTGTATTTAAATGCACAAAATCAAATTTTTCAAAGATATTTAAACAAAAAACGGAATATATGTCAGATAACGACATGTGGGCAACTACCAAAACAAATTTCAAAATTATATATTTTTTGACTGACATGGCATATAAATTATAGTATGGGTAAATCATGACGTCATATTTTGAAATTGCGTTTTTTGGCTTTTATTGACCAGCTACAGAGAAATAAATGCCAGCACTGTATTTTTTGTTTAGATAAAACTGATATAGAAACATACTTTTACATTTCGATTTATCGATTTCAAATTTTGACCTTCAGTGAACTTGACTTGAACTTGACACTAACTTCACGTAATTGAGATCAGGTGGTAAAATGACTCACTATCGAATTCTACGCGTAAAAGCACCCATAAAACATGTGCTGCATTACTTTCGTAGATAATTTGTGTGTAGTGACCTTTTGTGACCTGACCTTGACCTTGATCTTTTCAAACAATCTCACTTTAGCTCATGTGAGATATGTATCATACCTTTGACAGCACTTTGGGTGATTATAGGCGCAATCGAAGGCCATGGATGGCAAGTATTGTTCATAAACTCAGATACCTCGATTTTGACGTTTGACTTGACCGTGACCTGACATCAGAGTCCTAGAATTGCTTTGGAGATGGGGTGCGGAGTGGAAAATTCTGTCTAAAAAAGGCATAAAGAGTGGAAAATCGATGCAAAAAAAAACATGTACTCAGCTTTATCAATATCCAATTACCTGCTCACCAGAATTGGTTATTAGCTACCTATGCTAATTCTTACCTGTCTTTCCCTATACACAGGCTGACCCCATCATTACATCCATAAATCAGTATCAGGGTTCCAATTACCCAAATATTGTAAACTAAGGAGTGGAAAATTCACAGTAAAACTCGGGAAAAAGAGTGGAAAAATAGTATCCATAGGGTGGTATTTCCACCCAAATTTGCCAATGCAAGTACACTGCCTGACATGTGACCTTAATTTGAAATGGTTAAGTGTGCGTTAGGTTTATCTCATTGAGCGCTTTCGAATGCCGCCTTGTGCGTCCCGCTGCGATCATTGGTTCTGGAGATACCAGGGGGGGGGGGGGGTAAGAAAATCCCCCCCCCCCCCCCCCCAGTGAGTCGTGTTACAGAATATACCCCAGTGACTGCCGGGTTAAAGGGACTATCCCACCATAACATTATATTTTAGTTGATATAGCCATTGTGATGGCTTGGCATTCAAATTAAGTATGGTAGCAGTTAAAACAACCACAATGATCTAATTAAAAAGATATTCGAGTTTGATTTTGACATCTGTACAAAATAAGGCCCATGTGTATTTGAATAGGGCCTCTAAACCGACAGCTCCGTCTCTCTTTACCCAACTGTAAATGATAGTCGACTTGTTTTAAGGTGAAACTTGGAGATATTTGCTACGTTTCAATGGTTTTGTAGTTGTTTTGTTTTGTATTCAATGCGCCATAATTGTCTCGAAATAATTGTGCCCATACTTTAGCAGCGTAAAGGATTTCTGTGTAGCTCTCTAAGCTCAATATGACAACATCAACCCAAATATTAAAACTTAACTTTGTATGAAATTGAGCACTGTTTGCGAGAAACAAATGTCATAATCGTGTTCAGCAGCAATTACTTCATATTGTGCACCACAAGCGGCGTACATTTGACAACTTTTGGGAAGGTGGGACAGTCCCTTTAACTTCACGTGAATGAAGTCGGGTGGTAACATGACTATCACTATCGAATTATACGTGGAAAATAGCCCATAAAACATGTGTTGCATGATTTTCGTAGATATTTTGCGCATAGTGACCTTTTGTGACCTGACCTTGACCTTGGCCAACAATCTCACTTTAGCTCATGCGGGATGTGTATCATACCTTTGGCAGCTCTTTGGGTGAGCATGGTCGTAATCGAACTCTTTGGATGGAAAGTATGACCCATAAACTCAAATAAGTCTATTTTGACCTTTGACCTGATCGTGACCTTACATTTGACCTCACTTTGACATTTGTGAGTATGCTTTAGATTCGTCTCATTGAGAGCTTTCGGTTGCCGCCTTGCGGGTCTCGCTGCGATCATTGGTTCGGAAGATAACCAGGGGGCGTTTACCCCCCCCCCCCCCCCCCAATGGTGTTTTGTTGAGACCCCAGTCAATGCCGGGTTCAGGTAGAATTGATATCAAAGTGCAGTAACTTAGCTAAAAGTGTAATCATTAGCATGTCGATGAATACAAAAATGACCTTATCTTCTGTTAAAACGTCGAGGCTTAACAGCCTTGTCGTTCCTTTATAGGTACATACCTGCTTTTACCGGGCCAAAAAGGAGGCCAATAGAATGTACCTAACTATTCCAAGACTACCAAAACATTAACAGTTTATAGCTTGGTTAACACGCCATTGACTGGGGGAAATATCGCCCCCCCCCCCTGACGGACATTCTCAATATCTAAAAAAACAATAAGGCTATTGTTTGCTAAACTTTGGTTGTCTTCTCCTTATGGCATCACCTAACTCATGGCATCACCTAACTCATGGCATCACCTAACTCATGGCATCACCTAACTCATGGCATCACCTAACTCATGGCATCACCTAACTCATGGCATCACCTAACTCATGGCATCACCTAACTCATGGCATCACCTAACTCATGGCATCACCTAACTCATGGCATCACCTAACTCATGGCATCACCTAACTCATGGCATCACCTAACTCATGGCATCACCTAACTCATGGTAGCTGCCTAACTCATGACATCATTTTTTAAATTGTGTTTTTGGAGTTTGAATGGAGATGGAGATCCGAGCAAATAAGCATCACTCTATTTCTGAGGCGAAGTGGTCTAAAACCTGTCTTTTTTACTTAGCTTAATCCTTTTTGAAATTTGACCCTATGTGACCTAACCTTGACCTGAACTTGACATAAATTTCGTTTAAGGCTCCTTAGATAAGGTGAAGTGAAACTGGCTATCACAATCAAGTTGTGTGTGTAAAATAGTCCATAAAACATGTTTCACATGACTTTAGTAGAACTTTTGCCAACCTTGTGACCTGACCATGACCTTGACCTGTGCTTACAATCTCACTTTCGCTCAAGCTGGACGTATATGATGCTTTGAAAACATTTTGGGTGATAATGGTCGCAATCAAAGGCTTTTGATGGGAAGTATGGTTAATACAATCAAATACCTCGAATTTGACCTTTGACCTGATCTTGACCTGAAATGTGACCTTAATTTGAACATTTAGGGTATGCTTTAAATGCATATTATTGAGAGCTTTCGAATGCCGCCTTGTGCGTCTCGCTGCGATCATGGATTCGGGAGATATCTAGGGGACAATCTTTGCCCTCTCCTCTAGTTATCTTCCGATGCCCGTGCAGTGGTCGGAATTCAGTGCTATATCTCGAAAGGGTGCAAAATTGTTCAAAATATCTCTGAAGACCCACCATAAACAAGCATTGGGGAAACGAATGGCGGTACAAAATCACTGGTCTTCTGTGTTCATTTTTTGTATCCATTTTGTTGTATCTCTACCGATATACCGAATATCTCTTTTTACTTTTGGGCTAATGCACCCCCCCCCCCTAATACACGGCATAAATACAATACAGTATGTGACAGAGTGCCAATGCTGGTGGAATATAGAAGCAAATTTACCATTAAAACTGTGCCATCAGATATTTTCCCAATAAACCCATGAAATACAGGACGGGAAACTAACTATGCATCGCATTTTGGGCGGTATGTTGGCTGATTCAGCATAACAAGGCATGTGGTGACTTTGGCGTCTAAATTCACCCCCTAGATCATATCGGATATAACCATAAATGCCACCACTGAATGCGCCACTCATTTATTCATCCATCTATGACTTGTGAATTACGGAATCGGTAAATCGTTTGTTCGATTAAAAAACAATAGTTTTTTCGATTAAATTTTTTTTTGAGCCGCCGCTGGCCCACTGTGCGGCGGCGGGAGAGGAGACGGGCCGGGTGACGTCATCAGGGAGTGTCTCCGCCGGCCGGTCGGCTGCACCCTCGTCGCTGGCCGGGTCTGCGCGCGGCAGAGATGCAGAGATGCAGCGGTAGTTCTGATTGGAGAGTTTCAGAGGATGCGTGGTCTGCGGTTGATGGTGGTCGGCTCACGTCGTGTGACAGTTTGTGGCTCGCGGTGCCATTGTCTCCGTCGGGGAGTTCCGTCTCGTTTGGTGCGGTGCAGTGTTGACCGCCGGTTGCACGTGAACCGCGTCGGGAGGGCAGGGGCCGTCCGACTGTCGTGCGGCGGCGTCACTGACTCACGGCGGCGGCGATCGCTCCGCCCCCGCCCCCGCCCCCGCCCCCGCCCGATCCGAGGCGGCGGCGGCGGCGGCGGCGGCGGCCGGCAGCGCCAGTGTCGGTCGGGACCGGAGAGCGGTGTGCGCCGTGTGTGGCCGTGTCGTCGGGCCTGCCGAGCGAGCGAGCGTGTGTGTGTCGCGGCGTGTTTGTGTCTGTGGGCGTGGGTGCCGCGTCAGCAGCTGCCGCCATGGACTTCGTGTCGCGCCTGTACCGGGTAAGGCTGCTCCAGTCGGCGACAGTTGTGGCTGAGCACGGCTAGTGTATAGTGTCGGCGGAGGGGCGGTCCTGTGCTGTGTGTGCGCGCGCAATCTCGCTGCAGCGCGGGTGATCACTGTGCGCGTGTGTGGCGGGAAGAGTGACAGGTTGGTCAGTGTCGGAGTGGGGATGCAGTGAAGGTTCTTCCTCTGGTGCCGCTTATTTGGCGTGCCTGTGTGGTGGTGTCAGCCGCCTGTGTGCTGCTGTAGTGTGTTCTGCTGAACGACCATCCTTGAGTCATCCGGTGCTGGTGACGCCTGTGTTTTATGTCCAGATTGTGATGTTTACGTGTTTGATGCAGCTGCCGTCAGGGCGCTTAGTATTACTCCCTGTGGGACAGTCAAGTCACCGTTGTGGTGTGCTGACCCCACCAACCCTGCTGACCGCCACATGGTCCGAGTGAACTCCGCGGCCGGCTATCTTTCCTAGCCTTAGCCGTGCTTCTCAACCTTGCTGGCCGTGCTTCCCACATGGTCCGAGTGAACTCCGCGGCCGGCTATCTTTCCTAGCCTTAGCCGTGCTTCTCAACCTTGCTGACCGCCACATGGTCCGAGTGAACTCCGCGGCCGGCTATCTTTCCTAGCCTTAGCCGTGCTTCTCAACCTTGCTGACCGCCACATGGTCCGAGTGAACTCCGCGGCCGGCTATCTTTCCTAGCCTTAGCCGTGCTTCTCAACCCTGCTGGCCGTGCTTCCCACATGGTCTGAGTGAACTCCGCGGCCGGCTATCTTTCCTAGCCTTAGCCGTGCTTCCCAACCTTGCTGGTGGCATTGACTGTGCGTACCACGTGTGTGCTGTGCTGGTCGTACTATCTGTGCTTCTCAGCTGTCTCAGCCGTGCTTCCCAACCTTGCTGGTGGCATTGACTGTGCGTACCACGTGTGTGCTGTGCTGGTCGTACTATCTGTGCTTCTCAGCTGTCTCAGAGCCGTGCTTCCCAACCTTGCTGGTGGCATTGACTGTGCGTACCACGTGTGTGCTGTGCTGGTCGTACTATCTGTGCTTCTCAGCTGTCTCAGCCGTGCTTCCCAACCTTGCTGGTGGCATTGACTGTGCGTGCCACGTGTGTGCTGTGCTGGTCAGCTGTCCTGACGGTGCTGGCCGTGCTTTTCAGCCGCGCTTGCCGTGCTTCCCAATCGTGTTGGTTATACTGGCTGAGGGTGCCATGCCGTCCAGTCATGTTGGTCTTTCTAGCTGCACTGCCTCCAGCCGGTCTTGTTTGTACTGACCGCCCTTCCAACCGTGTCGGTTCTACTGGCTGCACTTTCGGGCTGTGCTGGCCTACTGGCTGTACTGACTCCAGCCTGGCTGTACTGTCTCCAGTCTGGCTGTACTATCTCCAGCCTGGCTGTACTGTCTCCAGTCTGGCTGTACTGTCTCCAG
Source organism: Chirona hameri (assembly GCA_036785665.1). NCBI lineage: Eukaryota > Metazoa > Arthropoda > Thecostraca > Balanomorpha > Balanidae > Chirona > Chirona hameri. The sequence continues at coordinate 1,839 of JAXIVJ010006337.1, read as the reverse complement.
CCTAGCTGTACTGTCTCCAGCCTGGCTGTACTGTCTCCAGTCTGGCTGTACTGTCTCCAGCCTAGCTGTACTATCTCCAGCCTAGCTGTACTGTCTCCAGCCTGGCTGTACTGTCTCCAGTCTGGCTGTACTGTCTCCAGACTGGCTGTACTGTCTCCAGTCTGGCTGTACTGTCTCCAGTCTGGCTGTACTGTCTCCAGCCTGGCTGTACTGTCTCCAGTCTGGCTGTACTGTCTCCAGTCTGGCTGTACTGTCTCCAGCCTGGCTGTACTGTCTCCAGTCTGGCTGTACTGTCTCCAGACTGGCTGTACTGTCTCCAGTCTGGCTGTACTGTCTCCAGTCTGGCTGTACTGTCTCCAGACTGGCTGTACTGTCTCCAGTCTGGCTGTACTGTCTCCAGTCTGGCTGTACTGTCTCCAGCCTGGCTGTACTGTCTCCAGTCTGGCTGTACTGTCTCCAGTCTGGCTGTACTGTCTCCAGCCTGGCTGTACTGTCTCCAGTCTGGCTGTACTGTCTCCAGCTTGGCTGTACTGTCTCCAGCCTAGCTGTACTGTCTCCATCCTGGCTGTACTGTCTACAGTCTGGCTGTACTGTCTCCAGTCTGGCTGTACTGTCTCCAGTCTGGCTGTACATTCTCCAGCCTAGCTGTACTGTCTCCAGCCTAGCTGTACTGTCTCCAGTCTGGCTGTACTGTCTCCATCCTGGCTGTACTGTCTCCAGCCTGGCTGTACTGTCTCCAGTCTGGCTGTACTGTCTACAGTCTGGCTGTACTGTCTCCAGTCTGGCTGTACTGTCTCCAGTCTGGCTGTACTGTCTCCAGTCTGGCTGTACTGTCTCCAGCCTGGCTGTACTGTCTCCAGCCTGGCTGTACTGTCTCCAGTCTGGCTGTACTGTCTCCAGCCTGGCTGTACTGTCTCCAGCCTGGCTGTACTGTCTCCAGTCTGGCTGTACTGTCTCCAGCCTGGCTGTACTGTCTCCAGTCTGGCTGTACTGTCTCCAGCCTAGCTGTACTGTCCAGCCTGGCTGTACTGTCTCCAGTCTGGCTGTACTGTCTCCAGCCTGGCTGTACTGTCTCCAGTCTGGCTGTACTGTCTCCAGCCTAGCTGTACTGTCTCCAGCCTGGCTGTACTGTCTCCAGCCTAGCTGTACTGTCTCCAGCCTGGCTGTACTGTCTCCAGCCTGGCTGTACTGTCTCCAGTCTGGCTGTACTGTCTCCAGCCTGGCTGTACTGTCTCCAGCCTAGCTGTACTGTCTCCAGCCTGGCTGTACTGTCTCCAGCCTGGCTGTACTGTCTCCAGCCTGCTGTACTGTCTCCAGTCTGGCTGTACTGTCTCCAGCCTGGCTGTACTGTCTCCAGTCTGGCTGTACTGTCTCCAGTCTGGCTGTACTGTCTCCAGCCTGGCTGTACTGTCTCCAGCCTAGCTGTACTGTCTCCAGTCTAGCTGTACTGTCTCCAGTCTGGCTGTACTGTCTCCAGCTGGCTGTACTGTCTCCAGTCTGGCTGTACAGTCTCCAGCCTAGCTGTACTGTCCAGCCTAGCTGTACTGTCTCCAGCCTGGCTGTACTGTCTCCAGTCTGGCTGTACTGTCTCCAGCCTGGCTGTACTGTCTCCAGCCTGGCTGTACTGTCTCCAGCCTAGCTGTACTGTCTCCAGCCTGGCTGTACTGTCTCCAGTCTGGCTGTACTGTCTCCAGCCTAGCTGTACTGTCTCCAGCCTGGCTGTACTGTCTCCAGTCTGGCTGTACTGTCTCCAGCCTGGCTGTACTGTCTCCAGCCTGGCTGTACTGTCTCCAGTCTGGCTGTACTGTCTCCAGCCTGGCTGTACTGTCTCCAGTCTGG
>JAXIVJ010006336.1:5000-67529 GCA_036785665.1 Chirona hameri | reverse complement strand
GGTCAAGAATTTTACGATATGTGGGCAATTGATGTCCGGACAGCTGTGCCAAAAATGACTGCGCTGCGCGCAGCCGTTTTTTTTTTGCTATTCTCGAACAACCTTAGGGGGGGGGCGTCTAAACGCCCCATCCCCGGTACGGCGCGGGGAATCCGAACAGTCGATTCCCCCGGGGCGGGTCGGGTGCTAGTGCATTTTCAATGGAGGTCCACTGTCAGGACAGTGCATTTCACTGTCCTGGGACCCCACCCCTTTAACTCGATAACTAAAAGAGCTACAAAGACGCCGGAAAAAAAAACGTTCAACAGCTCCCGACAAGTGCATTCGAATGTACTTTAAATGTTTTTTCCTCAAGTCAATATTGAGGTCACCAGAAGTCATCAAAGGTCAGATTTTCAAGTTTTAGGACTTCGCTCCAGAAACCCCCAGCTATCACAGGAACTATGATAGCTAGGAACAACAGAAAAAACAATGGAAAGCTCTTGAAAAATGCAATCGCAGAGGTGTCTTCAAATTTGAGCTCAGATCAACAGTTAGGCTCTAGAGCTCATCAAATGTCCAAAAGGCAAACGTTTATCACGAATAGTTTTTTACCTAATAACGACAAGGCAATAATTTTGACGCCATCGTGCTTGTCTCGTCAAAACGCTTCGCCTCATATTAGTGTTGACCAGGTCAGGTCAACTTACAAATGATCAAGGTCAAGTGGTGGTGACTCAAGTAGGTCATGTTGCATATGGGAAGATGTGCGGCGACGAGATAAATACATTGGTGTCGGTTTCACTTATCGAGATATATTGACGTCATTATGTTGAGATATATTGACATAAAACTGTTGGTGACATTGGATGACCTCGGCTGACCCTGTAGGGGTCACTGAACAAAAATGGCACCTAGGCCATCAAGAATGTTCTATAAATAACATGATTCAGAAGGAATTAGACTGCTATCTTACGTCTCCTTAGAATAGGAAGCATTTTAATATTTCCCCTTAGGCTTATAATGGGGAGGTCACGAAATTAAACCGACCTTAGGTCGCTGATATTAAAAATCCAAGATAAACGAATTGTAGATATATGTGACCTTATAAAAACCTGTAAGTGTAAAACCGATCATCCCAAAACTGTGACTGTGGTACGACCACAAGTTGTTTTGGGAGGTGGGGTCACGTGACCTGGTCTGGTGACCTGACCTAAGATGACCCGATGATTTTTTAAAACATAATGTGGACAATTGATGCACAAACAGCTGTGCCAAAAATGGCGGCGCTGCGCCTCGCCGTGTTTCCGCTATCCGCGAAAAACCTGAGGGGGAGTCTACCCCCCCCCCCCCCCCCGGCACGGCGCTGGTTAAAATATAGGGATGATGTGAGCATGCAGAGGCTGAAGGTGTTAGGGTATTCATGTGAAGTAAAAAAAATACCCCAGCTGTGCTGGGGTCATTTTTGTATGTGCCACTTTTGGTCGGGGCCACTCAAAGCACTTTTACCACCCCTGGATAAGGCACTAATTTTTACGCCATCGTGTTTGTCTCGTCAAGGCGCTTCTAATTCAAAATCGTAGAAGGATAAATATTTCCACTGGGGGGTCGCTCAGGAAAGTACGGGCCAACGTGTTTGTCCGGATGTGTGTCCAGACGAGATTTTTGGCCACCTCTGCAGGTCGACGCTGCGGTTATTGGTTCGGAAGATAATCAGGGGGGGGGGGGGGCAAAAAACGGCACCCCAGCCAATGGTGTTCGGCTAAGACCCCAGCCAATGCCGGGTTAATACTCGTACATTGTCAAAACCTTGTACTCCTCTCAGACATTACTAGTATACACTGAAAAACAATGAGGACTTTGACTAGTCTTCCTTCGAGAGCCTCACCGGCGCTCGACCGACAGACCACCTCTACCACCACAGGCCCCTCTAAAGGACAGCAAAAGCCCTCTACAGATCAGCAGGGGCCTCTAAAGACCGGCAAATGAACATCTGCAGATCGGCAGGGCCCTCTAAAGGCCGACAGAGGGCCCTATGCAGATCGGCAGGGCCCTCTTAAAGGCACTATCCCACCTTAACATTATATTTGAGTTGAGACAGCCATTTTGATGGCTTGGCATTGACATTAAGTATGGTAGCAGTTAAAACAACCACAATGCTCTAATGAAACAGATATTCGAGTTTGGTTTTGACATCTGTAAAAAATAAGGACTATGTGTATTTGAATAGGGCCACCCAACTGGTAATGATAGTCAACTTGTTTTAAGGTGAACCTTGGAGATATTTGCTACGTTTCAATGATTTGGTAGTTGGTTTGTTTTGTATTCAAAGCGCCAGAATTGTCTCGAAATAATTGTGCCCATACTTTGGCAGCGTAAATGATTTCTGCGCTCAATATGACGTCATCAACCCAAATATGAAAACCTAACATTTTATTAAATTGACAACTGTTGGCGAGAAACAAATGTCATAATCGTGTTCGGCAGCAATTACTTCATATTGTGCACCACAAGCGGCTTACATTTTACAACTTTGGGGAAGGTGGGACAGTCCCTTTAAGGTTAACAAAGGGCCCTCTACAGATTGGCTGAGACACCCTGCAGATCGACAGGGCCCCTAAAGGCTCGAAGAGGGCCCTCTATAGGTCGACAGGGTCCTCTAAATGCCGACAGAGTCCCTCTCAGATTGGCAGGGGCGATCTACAGATTGGTAGGGCCCTCTAAAGGCCGGCAGGGCCATCTACAGGCCAACAAGGCCCTCTAAAGGACGGAAGGACCCTATACAGGCCGGAAGGGCCCTCTAAAGACCGAAAGGGCCATCTAAAGGCCGGAAGGGCCCTCTAAATGACGGAAGGACCCTATACAGGCCGGAAGGGCCCTCTAAAGACCGGAAGGGCCATCTTAAGGCCGGAAGGGCCATCTAAAGGCCGTCATGGCCCTCTAAAGGCCGGCAGTTTATTTTTTTTTAAAATGCTTAATATAATGCTTTCAATACACTTCAATTTTTAAAACACCCGTGATTGTTTACGCTAGCATCTAAAGGCCGGCAGAGCCCTTTATAGATTGGCTGGGGCACTCTGCAGATCGACAAGGCGCCTAAAGTCTGGAAGAGGGCCCTCTACAGGTCGACACGGCCCTCTAAATGCCGGCAGAGGCCCTCTGCAGATTGGCAGGGCAATCTACAGATCGGCAGGGCCCTCTAAAAACCGGCTAAAGGTCGACAGGGCCCTCTAGAAGCCGGAAGGAACCTCACAGGCCGGAAGGGCCCTCTACAGGTCGGCAGGGCCCTCTAAATGCCGGCAGAGGCACTCTACAGATTGGCAGGTCAATCTACAGATTGACAGGGCCCTCTAAAGGCCGGAAGAGGGCTCTCTCCAGATCGGCAGGGACCCTGGACCTGCCTGGCCTCCAGGGAGGCCAAGGCCCCCTTGCCCCCCCCCCCCTTTGCCTACGCCCTTGCAGGGGACCCCTGGCCTTTGACCTCCAGAGCAGGCACGTAGCCAGGATTTCGTCCAGGGAGGGGCGGCGCCTCGAAAGGGCCCTTCCCGAGCGTTGAAAGGGCCCCTTCCCAAGTGTTGAAAGCCCTCCCCCCCAAAAAAAAAACGCATGAAAAGCCACGTTACAAGGCTGGAAAATGCAGTATGGCAGGTATGGCATGGGCCATACCAACGTTTAGGAGCTGGAGTTAGCAAACTGCCACATCAACTTTGGAACCAGCGAAACGAATTTAGAATCAGCTATACTAACTTTGAATATTTTTGTTAAGCTCAAGACCTGGAACTCTTAAACAAATTGCGCCGCGGAGCAGTGCGAAAATTTTGAGTTTTATGCCCTGGTTTGCTTTCTCATCAATACGTCGCATTGCGTATGGTGCGGACCTCTAAAATTGCTATATTGTGCGTTTAAAAATGCGGGGGGAAAGTGTTAATTGAACTATTTTGCCCAATAATATAGGAAAGTAGCAACATAACACATATATGCGCCGAGAAACTGACCGATTTTTTTCCTAACCCGCATATAATTGAATTTGTAGTTAAATTGCGCCGCGGAGCGGCGCGAAAATTTTGAGTGTTATTCCCTGTACAACTGTATTCTTACTGTTGAAAGGCCCAAGGTCCCTTCAGATTGTCTAGGGCCCTTCCCTGACCTTTTCTACGCCCTTCCGACCTGTTCAGGGACTCATCTGGGATTCGCGAAGCGAAAAGACGTGATGTGGGGTGGGTGATATATATAATACAAAACGGGATTACTCTACAGGAAAAAAAAAATTGGATCTTTCGGGTATATTGTAGCACCCTGACGAAGGGTGTTACAATATACCCGAAAGCTCCGCTTTTAATATTGTTTTATTGTGGAGTAAGTCCTCTTTGTATTTAATCTTCATCTGGGATCTGGAAGATCGACCGGAAGTGCTTTGACCCTTCCGGTCTCACCAGAGACTCCTCTAACCTTCCAAGAAGCCCCTCTGGTGTGTCAAGGGGCCCATTCGGCCTGTTCAGAGGTCCTTCCGACCTGGCCAGGGACTGCACTGGCTGCTTTGTCGCCCTGCCGACATGCTCAGGGGCAGGGGCGGCGGATTGCGGGGCGTAGGATACCCAAAATCCCCTCCCCCTCAAATGAAAATCCTGGGGAGGGGAAGGGTCATGTTGCCCTCAGATTGAGCAGGCTAAAATCTGGGGGGGGGCAAAACTACCCTTTGCCCCCCAGGATTTTCGACTGGGGGAATTTTGGGTACCCTGCCCCCGCAATCCGCCGCCCCTGCTCAGGGCCCCTCCGACCTGCCCAGGGGCCCCTCCAGTCTGGCTAGGAACTCATCCGGCGTGTTCAAGAGGCCTTCCGACCGGCCCAGGGACCCTTTCGGTCTAGCCAGGGGCCCCTCTGACTTGCCCAGGAGCCCCTCCGATCGGCCCAGCGACTCTTCTGGTCGGCCTGCGCTGGGTGCTTTGTCACCCTGCCGACATGCTCAAGGGGCACTCCGACCTGCCCTGGGGCCCCTCCGTGCTGGCCAGGGGCCACTTCGGCATGTTCAGGGGCCCTTCTCACCCGCCCAGGGGTCCTTTCGGTCTGGTCAGGGGCCCCTCCGATCTGCGCAGGGGCCCTTTTAACTTTCCAGGGCCCTCTGGTCTCTCCAGGGGCCCTTTAACCTTATAAGGGGCCATTCCGACCTAGCAAGGGACTGCACTGGCTGCTGAGTCGCCTTGCGACATGCTTCGAGGGCCCTCCGACCTGCCCTGGGGCCCCTCCGTGCTGGCTAGGGGCTCATTCGGCAAGTTCAGGGGCCCTTCTGACCCACCTAGGTGCCCTTTCGGTCTGGTCAGGGCCCCTTTGACCTGTAGAGGGGCCCTCTTAACTTCCCAGGGGCCCTCTAGTCTGTCCAGGGGCCCCCAACCTGCTCAGGGGCCCTTATGACCTGGCAAAAGACTGCGCTGGCCGCTTTGTCGCCCTGTCGACATGCTCAGGGGCCTCTCAACCTGCCCAGGGGCCCCTCTGTGCTGGCTAGGGGCCCATTCGACGTGTTCAGGGGGCCCATTCGACGTGTTCAGGGGGCCCATTCGACGTGCTCATTAGGCCCTCTGACCCGCTCAGGGGCCCTTTCGGTCTGGCCAGGGGCCCCTCTGATATGCACAGGGCTCTTTTGAACGTCCAAGGGGCCCTCTGGTCTTTCAGAGAGGGCCCTGGTGGCCCTAAAGGGCCTCTGAAGTCCTCTAAACTCTCTAAAGACCACGCTTCGTGTAGTAAAGAGCCTATGATACCGCGCTTCGCGCGGTCTCGTCGGCCCTTTTCGGCGCGCACAGCGCGCCGAAAAGGGCCCTCCCGCGCCAAAAAGGGCCCTCCTGGCCTCCAGGGGGGGGGGGGGGGCGGCCGCCCCCGCCGCCCTCCCCTTGGCTACGTGCCTGTCCTTCATGACCTATTGTCTTGCTTTAAATTCCTGTAGCTTTTATTAACACAATCTAATATAACATGTCTCATGTTATATTAGATTGTAACATAACATAGATACGTAACATGTCTCAAATAATGTCACAATTAAGTTCTAACGCAAATAATAATAAACGTCAAACTGTGCTTATTTATTAAACTCTTTGATGTCTTTGATACTGAATACTGCCGCTGATTTTGCCCATTTTATAAACCCGGCCCTAGTATTAATCGTGTCGTTCGTTGCAATACATGCTGCTTCGGTCGCTTTTCTATTCCTTTTAGTCTTACAAGAAGCCAAAATCTCCGCCCCAGCCCAATTTGGTAGATAATGTCACAATTAAATCAGCACAATTAAAAATGTCACAATTAATCGTCAGGCGGGCCCTACTGTCGGCAAGAATTCCCTCCCTTTTGGAGCCAACAGGAGTGGACCGTGGAGACGGCAAGCGCCCAGACGGCATTACAGTCTACCCTTTCACCAAAGGCATGTGCCTAGCTTGGGACGCCACTTGCGTTATCGTTGTGAGGAACAACGATAAAGGGATTTACGGGATTTGGTAGCCGTTGGCAGCCGTTGCGTCACGGTTGGCCGCGAGCGCAGTTATTGTCTGGTTACGTAATGATTGTTTATTTTCCCAGCTCTAAGTACTGGAAGTGACGAAGTATTCGCGTGTGCCAGTACGGTGCCCTCTTTGGAGCGTGTTTCCGGATTGTGCGGTTCTAGAAGTTTCCCGGCGCCGACAGGTCGTGCGCGTTTAAAGGGAGGGCTTAAAGGGGTTGGGGGGTGACATGTAACTCTGGGATAATGTAAACTCTTGCAAAACGTCAATACAGTGATTCAGTGCAACGACCAGTGTCCTTTACAACAGAAGTGGGATATGAACTCATGCCGTCGGAAGTGAGCGAAAATCCTGACGCATGAGCGGCAATCAAGATGAAGTCTTTGATATACAATCTGAATTTAAACTAGAGAGTGGAACGAATCAAGTCATGGAGGGACCAGGGTCAGTGTTCAAGCCGCGGGCTTACGTGGATGGAGAGGACCCAGACACCTTTTTGCGAGGTTTTGTGCGGGTAGCAAGAGCTAACGCCTGGCCTGAAGCGCGGCAGCTGGCCATTCTCCCGGCCCTGTTCAGTATTACCCATGAGTGGCTGGCCAGAGAGCTGGAAGAGGACTCCTCTTTAAACACAGTTGAGTTAGCACAAGCCAGGATTCTGGAAAGGTTGGTTCCAGCCGAGAAGCGACGGGCGTTTCTTCATCAGTTTTACGAACATAAGATGTCAGCAACAGATGAGCCAAGGGCGTTTGTAACCAAGTTGAAGACACTGGTCCGAGCTGCAATGCCTGACATGGGGCCTGAGGGGCAAGAGCAGCTGGTGGTTGAACAGATAACAAGAGCAGTTCCGTCTCAGTGGCGACTGAGGGTCCTCGATTGTGAAGCGACAACTACAGAGGGATTGATTCGTAGACTGGAACGGATCAAAACCACAGAGGAGCTCCAAAAGGACATGGTGGCCCCTCCAGCACCCGTCAGAAGTCTAGCGTCAGCACAGGTGGAGAGAAGAACTTGTTTCAAGTGTGGTAAGCAAGGCCACATCGCTGTCAGGTGTCGTTCCCAAAGCCAAGCCCAAGGAAGTCAGCCAAGAGAACCAAGGTCAGAACAAAGGTCAGAACCAAGGTCAAGCTCAGGGGCAATCCAGTGCTACCAGTGTGGAGGTCGAGGTCATCTGAAGAGGCAGTGCCCCTCCACACCCCAGCTGCAAAACGCACCAAGGTCAGTTCGGCGGGTGGACTTAACCAACCCTGTTGAAGTCAGGGCAGTGGTGAAGATGGCTGGGGCAGCGGTTCAAGTGGTGGTAGACACAGGAAGTGCCACCAGTATCCTGAGTGAAGACCTGATGGAGGAGCTCGGACTGGTTGTGACTCCAACTGACGATCGTTTCGTGGCTGCAAACGGCACAAGTGTTTCAGCTGTGGGTCGAGTGCAGGTGTCTCTGGAAGTTGGTGGTGTGTGCTCATCTCGCAGCTTTGTGGTTGCCCGTGACCTGACTGACGGTGCCCTCATCGGGATGGATGTGCTCCAGGACCTGGGTGCTTCAATTGACTGTGGAGCAGGAGAGCTATATGTTCAGGGAATTAAGGTCCCAAAGCAGCAAGCTGTGACAACAAGAAGTTTGATCACCTGTGCACCAAGATCTGAGACCGTCATCAGCATCCGCAGGGTAGCTGCGGTGAACACCATGGTCTTCTGTCCTGAAGAAGTTGAAGGAGTGACACTGGCCTCCACCGTGCACCTGACCCACCAAGCAGTACCGGTGAGGCTCTTGAACCTGAGTGATGCTGAAGTGGTGCTCCCAGCCGGGACTGTGCTGGGGAGTGACGAACCAGCTGTGGTGACTGCTCAGTGTGGAGAGGTGAGGGGGAACGGCTCTAGGCTGCCTGATGTTTCACACTTGCCAGAACAAGACAGGGAACAGTTTCAGCAAGTTCTGAACAAGTATGCAAGAGTGTTCTCTGAAGGGCCAGAAGATGTGGGGGAATACACAGGACCCCACCAGTTGGTGATCGACACAGCAGGAGCAAGACCAATCAAGCAGAGGTCGTACCGCACGCCATTGCATCTACGACAGCAGTTGAAGGAGCAACTGAACCAGCTGGAGAATCAGGGCTTGATCGAACCCTCAACCTCACCGTGGGCATCGCCGGTGGTCATGGTGAGGAAGAAGAACGGTGACATGAGGTTGTGCTGTGATTACAGGGCCGTCAACCAGGTAATCAAGCATGACTCATACCCGCTGCCGAGGATGGAGGATCTGCTGGAGGCGACGGGAGGATCCAGTATCTTCACAGTGCTGGATCAGAGATCAGCATACTGGGCCATCCCAGTAGAAGAGGAGTCACGTGAGGTCACCGCCTTCACCACAGAGTTTGGGCTGCATCAGTGGGCCAGACAGCCGTTCGGACTGAAGACGAGTCCCGGTACGTTCCAACGGATCATGGAAGACCTGCTGAAAGAACTGAGCTGGGAGCGTGTGATGATCTACCTGGACGATGTGATCCTGTTCTCCAAGACGGTTGAAGAGCATCTGAGTGATCTGGAAGAACTGCTACAGAAGTTTCAAGAGGGCGGTCTGAAGCTCAACCCCAACAAGTGTCGAGTAGCAGTAACTGAAGTGGACTTCCTCGGACATCATCTGAATCCAGAGGGCATCAGACCAGCTGAAGAGAAGGTGGAAGCTCTTCGAAGATGGCCATCACCACAGTCAGTGAAGGACCTGCGTCGCTTCCTGGGGTTCATCGGGTACTACCAACAGTATATCCCCGAGTTCGGAAGTAAGACTGCACTGATGTCTGACCTGTTGAAGAAGGGAACAGTCTTCAACTGGACTGAGGAGTGTGAGAAGAAGTTCCAGCTGCTCAAGAAGGAGATGGAGGAGTATCCGATACGTCAGTTCCCAGACGTGGAGGAGTCGTTCACTCTGACAACTGATGCAAGTGGCACTGGCTGGGGTGCAGAACTGCGACAGGAGCGGGGGTCATCGCCTTCGCTTCTGGCAAGTGGACACCAGCTGAGAAGAACTGGACAGTGACTGAGCGGGAGCTGGGTGCAGTCATCAAGGCGGTCACCAAGTTCAGGCACTACCTGATCGGCAAACCCTTCAAGCTCAAGACGGATCATGAAGCCATCCAGTTCCTACAGAAGTCCAAGCCGCCTTCTGGTCGTCTGTACAGGTGGCTAGAGAAGTTGCAGGAGTACGACTTCACTGTGGAGCACGTACGAGGTTGCTCCATTCCACACGTAGATGCCCTATCCAGGCAGTTTGAAGAGCAGGCGGAGAAGCAAGACAGGCTGAACGTGTCCGCACCTGAGTTCATCCCGCAGGACAGCAGGAAGCACCTGGAGGTGAAGCGGCTGACAGAAGCTGAAGAGACAAATCAAGATCACAGAAGAGATACTGAAGGACAGGACCCAGCACCTGAAGCAGCGCTCTTTGAGCAGAATGTGTCGGTGGAAGGTAAACCTGAGTTTCGAGAAGCCACAGCAAGTGACCCAGTTCTGAAAAGGTTGTATCTGTATCTACAGGGAAGAAGTTTGAGCACAGAAGATCTCACTGAAGAACAGAGAAGAGAGTTGAAGTTCTACGCCACAATGGGAGGTCTCTACCTGAGTGGCGGTGTCATTCAGCGGGAGTCGAGAGGTTTCCAGAAGCCACAAGTTCTGGTGCCACAGAGTCTGAGGGCCAGGCTTCTACGGATGGCACACGAAGTACCCACAGCTGGCCATGGAGGCGTACGCAGAACAGTTCACAGACTGACTGAGAACTACTTCTGGTTCAACATGAGGCTGGACGTGAAGCGTGCGTGCAGCTCATGTCACTCATGCCTGTCTCGCAAATCCAAGACAACAGCGTGCCGAGAAGGACGGGGAGCAGTACCAGTGGAAGGAAGACCGTTGGAGCAGTGGGCGGCGGACATTCTGGAGTTCCCACGCACTGAAGATGGCTACAGGTACGTGCTGGTGGTGACTGATGTGTTCAGTAAACTGGTGGAGCTGTTTGCTTTGAAGAGTCAGACTGCTGTGGACATTGCTGACTGTTTACTGAAGGTGATCAGCCGTTACGGAGTCATGAAGTCGCTGCTGACAGATCAGGGAAGAAACTTCGAGAGTAGTCTGGTGCAGGAGCTCTGTCGTAGACTGGAGATCAAGAAGTTGCGAACCACAGTGTACCGGCCATGCTGTAATGGAGTCACAGAGCGGTTCAACAGGACCCTGTGTGAGATGTTGTCTCACTTCACAGCTGGTCAGGATTGGCCTCAACTGCTCCCTCTGGTATCTTCAGCTTACAATACCAGCACCCATTCTGTTACAGGCTTCACCCCGTTCGAGCTGGTGCACGGTTTCGCCCCCAGGACCGTACTCGGAGCAGAATTCGACGGAGGGCAGCTGAAGCGGAGCACGTACCAGTGCCATCTAGACACCCTGCAACACCAGCTTGCCGATATACATCAGCTGGCAGCTGATCGTATTCGACAAGAGTAGAGTCGCAGGACTGACGAATCCGGCGGGATCTTCAAGCAGGGAGACACAGTCTGGTGTCGCAACTTCAGGGCCGAGAAAGGCGTAAAGGGCAAGTTGCAACCGAAGTTCGAAGGCCCCTACAGCGTCCTGGCAGGCAGACCACCGGACTATGTGACCGAAAAAGGCAAACGACGGAGACTGATCCACGGGGCACATTTGAAGAAAGCAGTTCCGTGGGAAACCCGAGAGATCACTGCCGACTCGGGAAGCGAGGCGGATCTTCCGGACGAGCCGGCTGTGAGGAAGCCGCCACAGCCGAGGCGTGAAGAAGTGCTTAGTTGGGAAGTGGAGACTCTGCCGGGACCGTCTACAGAGGTCGCGAGGCCCCAGCGGGCTGACGCGGAGGCGGCGGCAGAGGACGCGAGGCCTCAGCGGGCTGACGCCAGGCCGAGGAAGACGGCAGCTGCAGGAGGCGCGAGGTCCCAGCGGGCTGACGCGCAGACGGAGGCGGCGGCGGAGGACGCGAGGTCCCAGCGGGCTGACGCCAGGCCGATGCAGACGGCAGCTGCAGGAGGCGCGAGGTCCCAGCGGGCTGACGCGCAGACGGAGGCGGCGGCGGAGGACGCGAGGTCCCAGCGGGCTGACGCCAGGCCGATGAAGACGGCAGCTGCAGGAGGCGCGAGGTCCCAGCGGGCTGACGCGCAGACGCCGAGGACGGCGACGGAAGACGCGGCGGACGAGCGACCCCAGCAGGTGGGCAAACGGCAGGCGACGGTGACGCCGTCTCGAGGCGCGGCGGAGGACGCGGCGGACGAGCGACCCCAGCAGGTGGGCAAACGGCAGGCGACGGTGGCGCTGTCTCGAGGCGCGACGGAGGACGCGGCGGACGAGCGGACCGGTGCACGGCCGCCGAGGACGGCGACGGAGGACGCGGCGGACGAGCGGGGCCAGCAGGTGGGCAAACGGCAGGCGACGGTGGTGCCGTCTCGAGGCGCGAACGTGGCGCCACGACCGTGTGCGATAGTGGCGCCACCGCGGGGTGAGACAGTGGCGCCACCGCGGTGCGATACCGTTCCAGTACCGGTGGTGCAGACGCGATCCGGGCGAGAGGTGCGCCGCCCTCGCCGTTTCCTAGACTAGTGTGCGGTGCGCGGGGCACGATGTGCAGTGATCGGTGTGACTGACATTCCTTGTTCAGGTGTTGTAGTGTGACCAGCGGTCGCAGTGTGCGTTAGCGGGTCATTTGTAGTGTGACCAGCGGTTGCGGTGTTCGAAGCGGGTCATTTGTGGTGTGACCAGCGGTTGCAGTGTTCGAAGCGGGTCATTTGTAGTGTGACCGGCGGTGTTCGAAGCGGGTCATTTGTAGTGTGACCGGCGGTGTTCGAAGCGGGTAATTTGTAGCGTGACCGGCGGTTCGAAGCGGGTCATTTGTAATGTGACCAGCGGTCGCCGTGTTCGTAGCGGGCCATTTCTTTTTTAGTATCGTTAAGGAGGGGGGAATGTGAGGAACAACGATAAAGGGATTTACGGGATTTGGTAGCCGTTGGCAGCCGTTGCGTCACGGTTGGCTGCGAGCGCAGTTATTGTCTGGTTACGTAATGATTGTTTATTTTCCCAGCTCTAAGTACTGGAAGTGACGAAGTATTCGCGTGTGCCAGTACGGTGCCCTCTTTGGAGCGTGTTTCTGGATTGTGCGGTTCTAGAAGTTTCCCGGCGCCGACAGGTCGTGCGCGTTTAAAGGGAGGGCTTAAAGGGGTTGGGGGTGACATGTAACTCTGGGATAATGTAAACTCTTGCAAAACGTCAATACAGTGATTCAGTGCAACAACCAGTGTCCCTTACAATACGTTCGCCGAGAGCCACGTGCTATCAGCAGCCACTTCCGCTGGAACAGCCGCCCGCGACGCTGAGGACAAAAAGCGAAATAAATACGCCGATCTTGCCCGGCGCTTCCATTTTGCACCTCTTGCTTTCACACAGTGTATTCAAAACCTTCCACGGGGTGGGTGTTACGGTTTCACTTCAACAGGATGCGGCACAGGCTATGCAAAAAAAAAACAGCAACAGCCAATACAAGTACAAGCCAATACGTCGAGGTAAAAGACAATACAAGTAAATAATGCAGGGGAAAACAGTAAGACACATACACAGTGAGCACTCACAGGTCGCAGATAGCAGATTTAAAAGTACTTAGGGTGGTGATCCCGCTGATATCAGGGGACAGGCCGTTCCAGGCAGCCGCGGCTCGGTAAGAGAATACGCTCTGCGTAGCGGACAGACGGCATTTTCGGAGCTGCAGGGATCCGCGGTCAGAGGCGCGAGTCTCGCGGGTCGACACAGCAGCGCGGGGGGTAAAGAGCGCGCGGATGTTGGCAGGCACACCCTCTTCCTTTAGCGCCTTGAACACTTTAACAAGGTCATGGCGAGCCACCATGGCCTCAATCCTTATCCATCCTAGGGAATTTAAGGCCGGAGAGATGTGGAGATGTTTTTTGGTTCCAGTGATTACTCGGGCGGCGAAGTTGATTACTTTTGGAATTTTGTATAGTTGACCCTTGGCCGCTCCGCCCCACACGCAGAGACAGTAGTGGATGTGTGGGAAAACATACGTCTGTACGATAATTTTGAGGACTTCGCAGGAAAAGTAGTGCCGAAATCTGTAGAGTGAGACGAGGATTCCGTTGCATTTTGAGACCACACCGGAGACATGCGCGTCCCATGACAGACAGGGTTCTAGAACGACGCCTAGGATTTTTAATTTCTTTGAAGGTTTAATGGTCGTGTCATCAATTTCGAAGTGGAAGTCTGATGCTTTTTTCAGATTATGCTTGGAGCCAACAAGGAGAAAGTCAGTTTTCTTTTCATTGATTTTGACAGAGTTTGCCCCGAACTATGCTTGAAGTTCGAGAAGAGTGAGTTCCAGTCTGTTTTTCAGGGCATCTAGCCCGGGTTTGTCAGAGGGCGCGCAGTCCAGGTGGACGGTGTCATCCGCGTATGAGATGAGGTGACCATGGGTTAAATGTCCAGACATGTCGTTTGTGAATAAGATGAAGAGGATTGGTCCAACGATGGAGCCCTGGGGCACGCCGCACGACATCGGCAAAGTCAGCTGCCCACTTCTCACTACCTGGGCACGGTCACTCAGGTAGCTGCGGAACCACGCAGTGTCGATGCCATACCATGCCATCTTACTCAGGAGAACGTCGTGGTCGACGCTGTCGAACGCCTTTGAAAGATCATACGTCGTTACCGACGATACAAGACCTCTGTCGATGTTTAGAGCAAGGCGCTCGACAGCACCGAGCACGGCATCCTCAGTGGAGTGTCCTTGTTTATACGCGTACTGGGATGGGCTAAGTAGGTTGGCCGAGTTCAAATATACTGTCAGCTGACTACATACAACCTTCTCCAATATCTTCGATAGCGCGCTAAGTAGCGATATTGGCCTATTGTTAGAGGGTATATGAGGGTAACGGTCTTGGGTATGGGCACGACACATGCGGTTTTCCACTGCCTCGGGAACACCTTCACCAACAGCGACAGGTTAACCAGGCGCAGCAGATGCGGACCCACAACTGCGAAGCACTCGCGGACCGCAAATAGCGGCACCTCGTCCAGCCCGACCGCGCGCGACGCACTCATCTGCTGGATGCAGCGGGATAGTTCAGGCAAAGTGGCCGGCCTGAGCTTGAAGCCAGCGGCGCACACGTTCGGCGGCCTGGGGTTCTCACGGCCAGCAGCGACAGCGTCCCTGAGGTCGGCCGCGATGCGAGGCACTACGTCGGCAAAGTGCCGGTTTAACTTGTCAGCTGCCGCCACTGTCTCCTCCGGACTTCCCGCGGGAACGCCGGCCGGCGTCGCAGTCGCCGTGGCGAATTTCTTGAAGGTCGGCCAGAACCCGCGGCGGTCTCCCGAGGTCATGTCGCCACAGAGGAACTGGCGCCGGGCGGCGATGAGGCGACTCTTCACCTGGTTGCGGAGACGCACAAAGTCCACTCTCGCCTCCGGGGTGCGTAAGCAGAGCCAGGTGTCTCGCGCGTTGTCCCGCTCGGACAGGAGAGCTTGCAGAGCTGGATCGTCGGCGATCCAGGGGCAGTGCGGTCTAGCAATGCGTACACGCTTGGGCGGGCAGTGGCGGTCCATGACAGTGTTCCACACGCTCATGAAGTTGTTGACGCATTGGTCAACATCCGTTGCGCCATCTATGCCGTCCCAGTCGGACTGCAGCAGATCAAGACAGATGGCGTTCCAGTCTGCTCGCCTCCAGCTGCGGATGGTTCGCCACTGTACCGGCCTGCGCACTCTGCCGAGCTGCGCCGATACCATGATCGGCTGGTGGTCGCTGATGATGTTCGGGAGGATGGTGACCTCCGGCGCTGGCTCCGTCTGGTTTGTGATGATGTGGTCTAATGCTGATGGAGTCGGTTCGAGATGAGTGATCGCTCAGGGACGCTGTCAATCAGCTGGATCATGTTCAGCTCCCTGATGACTTGTAAGTAGCGGCGCGTGTCCGGTGAGCTGGAGTCAAGCACGTTGAAGTTTAGGTCGCCGAGGGCGAAGACGGGTCTGTCGGCACCGGCCGCCTCTTTGAGCTGGTCCTCCAGGTGCTCCAGGCTGGCTGCCACCGGACTGTCGGGTGGTCGGTAAATTACTCCTACTGTAGTCGGCCGGCCGCCGCGCCAGGTGACCGACGCCCACAACGTCTCCAGTGGTCCTTCACCCGGCATGGAGAGCTGCTTCACCTGCATCTCCTCCCGGTGCAGGATCGCGACGCCGCCTCCTCGCCGTCCTTCTCGGTCCCGTCGCAGGATGCAGTAGCCGGGAAAGGACAGAAACTTGTCGAGGACCTGCGATTTCAGCCAGGTTTCCGATAAACATAGCAGGTCTAGTTGATGGTTGTCTAGCAAGATCATGATGTCGTCTAGTTTGCATGTCAGTGAGCGGGTGTTGAGGTGACCGATCCTGAGCAGGTTGCGCGCGGCCGCGGCCGTGGCTGCCCGCCGCACACCGGGCGCGCCGCCGTCCATCAGACGGCGGGTCCGGCGCTCCGTCAGCCGTGCGGGCCGGGCCAGGCAGCGCGCCACGTCAGGCCGGGCTTGGGCTTGGGCGTCTGACGGAGTAGCAGGCGTCAGCGGGTCGTCTCTGTCTTGCGTCACTGACCCTGTCGTGGTGACGGATGGTTGTTGGCACACTACACGACAGGGCCCATCGGGGTCCCCAGTGCCGGGAGCAGTCGGCTGGTCGCTGCTCCCTCTCTCCCTCGCTCGGCGGGCCCGCCACCCGCCCCGGGACTTTCGAGACCTCTGGAGTGTGTGGTCCTTCCACAAAGACATTTGTTCGCGAGCTCGGTGCAAGGATGACCTCCATATCGGGCGACCGTCGTGAGACGGCTTGGCTATGGCAACGGTTGGCTCTCGCCATCGTCAGGGGAAACGCAGTCAGCGTCCTGCAGACGACGGACTCGGCCGATCTCCCACCAACGATGCTGTCAAACACAGCATCGTACGCGGGTGTTACAAAGGCGACTGTAGTGGCCCAGCGACCAGCGCCAGTCACAGGTGACATCCCAGCCACTGCCAAGGGTCTGATCAACTTGGGCAACACGTGCTATCTGAACTCGGTGTTGCAGTGTGTCAGCCAGTGTCGTTACTTGACACAGTACCTGGACATCGGCAGCAGATCAGGCCGCAAGGTCACCCTCACGGAGATCAGTGGTAAGACTGTGGAGCTGGTTATGGCGGAGGGAGGACCTTTGACCGCCTTGCTGTGCGAATTCCTGCGGAAAATGCACTCAACTGGCACTGCAGACACCATTTCACCCAGCCGCCTGCTCAGTATGATAGGCCAGAATGTTCCACAATTTCTCGGGAGTGAGCAGCAAGATGCGCACGAGCTGCTGTTTGCTCTTATGGAGCAAATCAGGCTGGAGGACCTCAAACTGAGCCAGAAGCAAATGATGCAGCCGCTGAACATTCAGATGTCTCACACCACCGTAGACACCATCTTCAGAGGACAGCTCGTTAGTCTGGTGGTATGCCAAGAGTGCAAGAACATCAAGTACCGATTGGAGCCGTCCCTAGACCTCTCTCTTCCTGTCGCCGACGACAAGCTGAACCGTACCCTGCAGGGTGGTGCAAAGGAACTTGACAGGCCACAAAATGGTACTGCGGTGGAGGGAGAATGTCTTGGAATGTCCTCCCCTTGGCTACGTGCCTGCTCCAGAGGGCCTCTCTGGCTTCCAGAGAGGCCCTCTGGAGCCTCTCTGGCTTCCAGAGAGCCCTCTGGTTTTCGGTGGCCTTTCTGACCTCCAAAGGACCCCCTCTGACCCCTAGGGGTCCACCTCTGACCTCCCCTCTGACTTCAGATGCCCTTATCTGGCCTTCAAAGGCCCCCTCTGGCCTCTAGGATCCCCTCTGGCTTCCAGGGGCACCTGTGACCTCTGCGATGGGGCCTGCGAGATAGGGCCTCTTTGAAGCATAGAGGGGCCTCCTTAAATGGCAGGAGGGGAAAACAGATATGTTTGCCCCCCCCCCCCCCCCCCCTGCCCGACGACAGGGGGGCGACTGCCCCTCCTGACCCCCCGGTGGCGCCGCCCCTGACCTACTGGCTGGCGTGCCTGGCTGGCACAGCGTTTTTCTCTGCTTCTTCTCGAAAGTCAGGTGCCCGGTGCAGCTGCGGGCGCAGTTGATAGTATCAGAGCTGAAAACGTGGCCAGCAAAAATCGTCGCTGTGGCCAATACAACGCCAGTACAGCAGTCGGCAACAGAGTTTGGTGGTGGCGAGCCGGCGGCAGCTGCCATTTGCGGCGGCTGCATGTTCGAACTGTGCCTGCACACACAGAGCTGCGGCGTGACTGAGAGTTCAATGTGACCCGACATAGCATGACACAGCTGACGGCGGCACATGTGTGCTGCATTCTATTCTCTACATGATGCGACAGCGGCGGGTTGGCGGGGATTTTCCAATGCACCTGATACTGCCTCTGCCATTACAGTTATATACCTACATACAAGGGTCGATTCGGGGCCTCGGGGCCATGATCCCAGAGCAAATGAAATCGGCTGAAAATGAATTAATTTAACCCTATTTGTAACAGGCTCCTGGCTACCCCTATTTGTAACAGGGGGGCGGATTCCGCCCCCCCCCCCGAGATCTCGAGATCTACCGGTCCGATTGTCAAAAATGAAACGGCGTTTGGTTCCCCTCAACACGATCTACATTTTAAAAAATAAATACAAATCGAAATTTTTGATAGGGGGGCAACAGGGGGGAAAACTACAAATTTTAGTGGTATATGTGATCCAACACAGCTGTCATGTTGATCAACCGATTTTAACACAACTAATGGGAATCGATAGAGATTGAATTGGAGATTGATATATGGCGATGACTTTTGAAAATGCAAAAATCATAGGCGTGTGCAGGTCACTCAATATGGGGGTGAAGTAAATGCGGAATAAAACTATTTTTTGATGTTGTTTTGATAAATAAAATGGTATGTTATTGTGACATTAGACAAAACAGTTATAAATCTTCTTTTTTTTGCCATAGGCGGTACCAGGTTAGTGAAAAAGGGAGGTAAAATAGGAAAAAGTATTAACCGCAGGAATGTTGCTACCCAGTACTATAAATAAGTTACTGATCGTAGATAGTTCCTTTTTGCATATTGTACTTTATCATAGGCGCATCCAGGATCCAATCTGGGGAGGCACAAGAACTTTCGATAAGTAAGTCTTGTGTATATTCATCCTTTATTATGATACTAATTTTATTATCCTTTATTATGATACTAACTAGTCAACAGTGACTATTTCACATACAACTTCAATTCACATTGCTTATCCCCCTTTTTACACTACCTGGACTCGCCTATTATCTCATAATCGTTCGGAGAGTACCATGTGGTGCGTGATTCATCCGAAAACTGCAGTATGTTATGTCATTGTAGGTCCATGCATCTTAGTTTCCTTGCAATAATATGCCCCCCTTTCTTCCATTCCTGAGCGCGCCTCTGCAAAAAAAATGATTGTATTCCCTCTCCTGGCCTCATATGTGCATATATCATTATAAGTTAACCGTCTATTGCGCCGTAATCGCTGGCATATCGTCATCACCGTGCCAGTCACCCCCCTTTTCATGTGCCTGAACACGCCCCTGCAACTCTATATGTAATAAATTATGCAAATAATGGAAGGAGAAGCTATCTTTTACATCTTGATAGCTATAAATGCTCCTTACATTGCTATATTGGCTTCCCGTCAAGCATTGAATACTTCCTGGAAACCCCACCTTTCAAGCCCCTGAAACCGCCTCTGCCATGCAATTTTTATGATATTTCATTAACATTAACTAATTTGCACTTGTTGCAATCACCGTAAACCGATGTAACTCCTTCATACTTGAGGCAGTTAGGAAGAAACCGTGAAGATCGCATTTCCGTATTATCGCCAAATGTCGCCGCCGAACCCTCCCAAAAACGGTCCCCTGGAACCGCCTCTGTTCAGGTTAAGAACTCAAAATTTTGACTCCAAATGCGGAATTCAATTCTAGGAAAATTCCCAAAATTTCATGGGCCTGCTCCCAGCTGTTCTGGAGATATCTGCGAAAAACATGAGGGGGGATCCGCCCTCCCCCTGTTACAAATAGGGTTACAGGGAAATAATGACCTTTTCCCACACAAATGGAGTTAGCACTTGAAATCGACAGACGAGGCCAAATTATGATGTAAATTCATCGCATTTTGCATATGAAAATTTCTACCGAGAGATATTTAAAGTATACAAACCTATATATCATCAGAATTATCATGAACCATATACCTATTCACCATCGCCAGTGCAGGGGGTTGATGCCACCCCTCCCTCGGTTTTTGGGGAATAACTCGCGTAAATATCAACCGATTGCGATGCAACTTTCCGTACCCTACTTGTGAACAATTTGACACATATTCTTAAATTTTTAAGTCGTAGGTCACATGACCCGTGACCTTTGACCTGTTTGTCAAGGTCATGTCAGGCGCAACTGGCGTCCCGTAGTATTGATCCTTGTAACTTGTGCAGTTTCATAGTGTTTGTGACAGTTGTGGTTTCCATTGAGATTGTGACCTCAATTGACCTTTTCAGATGTCAACCGAGGTCACTGACCTCCAATGACTTCATATTACTTTTTTGGCTTCTGGCAGTTGCTAGGACATTTTGTGACGCTGATTTCAAATTTGGCACCAATTTAGCATAATTATATGCTCATTCGCGATTCTAGCTCGATTAAATTCAATTTATACGCATTTTTCAATTTGGTTTAATTTTGGGTCATTGACATGACCGCAGAGGTTACCTAATGACCTAGGACCTTAAAATCGGGTATCTCTCGTGACAAGCAACACGCTCGTTTTTTAATCGAAGCTCTAGCCCAATTAGGGGCGAAACGCTAGGGGGTTGTACCAACGCCCCCCCCCCCTTGCACGGTCACGCACTGATCGGACGCTGCACGGGTGAGTGTTAATATGATATAATCATTTTGTGAAAATTAATATTATGGAATTTCAACCCGTAATCTTAGGTTAAAGGGATTATACGTGTTTTTCCCAAAATAATTGAGTTACATAGTAAAACGTACTTATAAAGGTGGTAGAAGTCCCACGGTAGCCACATTTTTCTGGAAATGACCTCTTCTGCACGTAAGAACATTCCAAAGTGCGCGGTGATGCCACCGCGTATTTTCTGCAGGACCGGCTGAGGCAGAGCCAGTCATCTCTTTTATGCTAATAAAAACACCTCACGTATGGCATATTTACGGTAAAATAAGATTTTTTTTGAAAGAAAATAAACTTGTTTTGTTCCAACGACAGCAGCAGTTACTTAGTTTTCCCATAAAATTCTATATTTTTCATGAATTTTCATGCCAAAAAATTAATACGCCACCACCAAATTCTCAACGCTAAAGGCCAGAGAAAAGAAAACCACAAAAACACAAATCCTCAACGAACAGTGTGTAGTTATACAAAGTCCCGTCAGTTTTGAATTGCATAATCATTTTGTGATCCAGTGTAGGACTTTCAGATAATTAAACACTCTAAAATTGATCTTAAGATAAAGGTGTAAGATAAAGGATAAAGGTGGTGCCGATCAAGTACTCGTTATCTGATACTAGTCTCGAAAAACTCCCAAGTTTTAACGCTGATAATTTCTGAAATAATGGACTAAATGAGCATTGAGGTCCTTGTTATGTCTTAACGTGTTTAAAGCTCATACAACTGCAAAAGAGTGCATTTACTTTCAGGACAGAAACCCGTATAATCACTTTAAATCGCGTATATTAATTTGTGGTCAATGACGATTCTGTTGATATGTAGGTTTATATAATTATAATTATTTATATGGGAGATATCGTCCGCTGAAAATTAGAGCTTTGCGATACATGGAAAAGATGCCTGAGGCTACAGCTCCAAAACAATTCGACGGACGGAGCGAAAATTTTACAGCGTGAATCTACGGCCCAGACACGTAGTTTCATCGGCATATGAGAATAAGGATGTTATGGCTTCGTTGATCCTGACGTGGACTGCACCGGATGACCTCAGGTCACGTGACCTTGAGGTCACAGAGCGACTACAGTGCTCATGTTATATAACATTGGAACCAAGTTGATGAGATGAGCATAATCCCGTTGAATTGGGCTCTCTAGCACAATTACGTGCAAAGTTATTACCTAAAACGTGCTGGTGACCATGACTTTTTCAAATACAATACTATATATATGATATTTAGAGAAAAAACTATTTCCAATTTGCTTAGGCATCGAAGTCGATTATGTCATGGGAAAAAATCAGAATTTTAAATGGCCAAATAATAAATAACTAAAAATGTTAGCGGACGGAATATGAATAAGTAAATAATTCAATGATTCAACGAAATAATTACACGGACGCTAAACACGTCATTTATCTCAGAACTCCGCCAGCTCCGCCAGCTAAAGAAGCTTCAACCATTTCATGTGCTTTCTGGTCCAAATTTATGCCCGAGATGAGAGAGTGTCCAGTGTGTATACGCTGTCGGCTGTCGCCGAACGTCACGGTGATTTGCGCTTTGGAGGGCTTCTATACCATGACGTCATCAGAGGCGTAGCCAGGGGGTGCAAATGGTGCTCCTGCACCCGGGAGATTTTGCCGGGCCCCCTATGCCCGGCTGCAACCACGCGGCCTGGCGGCCGTCATTTTATGTTGTTGTAAAATACCATGAGAGAAGCGGACCCAAAGCCCTCTCGCACAATACAAGGACCCTCCTAGTCTGTCAGAGAGCCCTATGATAAGGAGGGCCCTTTTCCTTTCGTGAGCCCTCTCAGCAGGCACGCAGCTAGGGGGGGGGGGTGCCCTGGAGGCCAGGAGGGCCCTTTTCGGCGCGCTGCGCGCGCCGAAATGGGCCGACGAGACCGCGCGAAGCGCGGTATCATGGGCTCTTTACCACGCGAAGCGCGGTCTTTAGAGAGTTTAGAATACTTCAGAGGCCCTTTAGGGTCACGAGGACCCTCTCTGAAAGACGAGAAGGTTCCTTGGACGTTCAAAAGAGCTTTGTGCATGTCAGAGGGGCCCCTGGCCAGACCGAAAGGGCCCCTGAGCGGGTCGGAGGGCCCCCTGAATACGTCGAATGGGCCCCTAGCCAGCACAGAGGGGCCCCTGGGCAGGTCGAGAGGCCCCTGAGCATGTCGGCAGGGCAACACAGCAGCCCGCACAGTCCCTTGCCAGGTCATAAGGGCCCCTGAGCAGGTTGGAGGGCCCTTGGACAGACCCAGAGGGCCCCTGGGAAGTTCAAAGGGCCCCTGTGCAGGTCAGAGGGCCCCCAACCAGACCGAAAGAGCCCTTAGGTGGGTCAGGATGGCCCCTGAACATGCTGAATGGGCCCCTAGTCAGCATGGAGGGGCCCCAGGGCAGGTCGGAGGGCCCTCGGAGCATGTCACAAGGCGACAAAGCAGCCAGCGCAGTCCGACCAGAAGAGTCGCTGGGCAGATCGGAGGGGCTCCTGGGCAAGTCAAAGGGGCCCCTAGCTAGACCGAAACAGTCCATGGGCCGGTCGGAAGGGTCCTTGAACATGCTGGATGAGATCCTAGCCAGACTGGAGGGGCCCCTGAGCATGTCCGCAGGGTGACAAAGCAGCCAGTTCAGTCCCTGGCCAGGTCGGAAGGACCTCTGAACAGGCCGAATGGGCCCCTTGACACATAAGAGGGGCTTCTTGGAAGGTCAGAGGAGTCCCTGGTCGGACCGGAAGGGACCAAAGCACGTAGAGCTCCCAGATGAAGATTAAATACAAAGGCGACTACTCCACAATACAAAGATTAAAATCGGAGCTTTCGGGTATATAGTAACACCCTTCGTCAGCGATTAAGAAGCATTCGGTAATAGGTCATTGTTTGTCCTTAAGACGAGCAATGACATGATACCGAATGCCTCTTAATCGCTAGCGAAGGGTGTTACAATATGCCCGCAAGCTCCTATTTTATTTTTTCTTGTAGAGTAAGCCCTCTTTGTATTTCATATATATCACCCACTCCACATCATGTCTTTTCGCGGATCCCAGATGAGTCTCTGAACAGGTCAGAAGGGCGTTGAAAAGGACGGAGAGGCCCTTATATGATATGAAGGGACCCCTACACGATCTGAAGGACCCTGGGCCTTTCAACAGTAAGAATGCAGTTGTCCAGGGAATACAACTTAAAAATTTTGCGCCGCTCCGCGGCGCAATTTAACTACAAATTCAATTATATGCGGGTAATACAAAATAACGGGCCGTTTCTCCGTGCATTTATCTGTTATGCTGCTACTTTCCTATATAATTGGGCAAAATAGTTCACTTGAGCACTTTTTTACCGCACTTTTAAACGCATAATAACATTTTTAGAGGTCCGCACCATACGCGATGCGACGCATTGATGAGAATGATGAGAAATATCCAGGGCATAAAACTCAAAATTTTCGCGCCGCTCCGCGGCGCAATTTGTTTAAGAGTCTTGAGCTTAAAAAATATTCCAAGTTGGTATAGCTGATTCCAAATTGGTGTCGCTGGTTCCAAAGTTGATATGGCAGTTTGCGAACTCCAGCCCTTAGAAGTTAGTATGACCCATGCCATACCTGTCATACTGCATTATCCATCCGCGTAACGTGCCTTTTCATCCGTTTTGTTTGGCCCTTTCAACGCTTGGGAAGGGGGCTCTTTCGAGACGCCGCCTCCCCTGGGCGAAATCCTGGCTACGTGCCTGCCTCTCTGGCCTGGAATGGGCCCACATGCCGTTTCGGATATGTATGGGGACTGCCCCCCCCCCCCTACACACACACACACACTGTGACGGGCTCCCCCGGGCGGATGCACCTGTCTCTAAAAATGCTGGCTACGCCCCTGGACGTCATACATGCAGTATCACATTCACAGCTCAGCGAAGATGTAAACATTCAACAGTCAGCCGGGCAATTATAATGGGGATGACGAATTGCGGAAGAGTTCGTCGAGGGACAATTAATGCATTTTGTCTTTGTATCTCTCAAGTTAATTTTCGCATGCATCATTTATGTTGTTTAAGTTAAAGCTACATTGGTATCTACTTTCTTCAAGTCATAGAAAGGGCGTGTAATCTTCACTAAACATTTCTTCGTAGTTCGTCTTTCTGTAATCAAATATTTTTTTCGTTGTCATTTCTGCTGCTCCAGTTCTGTTTCTGTTCTGTCGGTCTATTCTGCTCAATTATTGTCCTGGCGTCTGCTGTCCGGCGGTGCCCAGGCCTGTCTGGTCCTGTCCAGCGGAGCCCGATCTTGTCTGGCTGCTATCCATCGATGTCCGATCCTGTCTGGCCCAGTGTCGGCGGATCTTATTTTCGGATGGGAAAAAAACCCAGAGGCCCCCTCGGCCAAAAACAAAATGGCGCGAAATGGTATCTTCTCGGATTTAGGCCACTCTATTTTGCAGGGCCCCTAAATGGTCGCAAACAAACGTCGGACAGGCCCATGTTGAAGTCTCAGACCTTCTGGGGCCCCCTTGGGCCTACCGAGGGTCTCCCTGAGACCGACTGAGAGCCTTCTGTCGGCCTTAGAAGGCTCCTCAGGCTGGCTGGGGGCACATCAGGCTGGCTGGGGACTGGGGGCCTGGGTCATTGTTTCGGTATTAAAGGGAAACAATCGAACCAACTTCTTGGAGGACCCCTCTTACACATTTATGGGGGAGGGAGGGGGGGCAAAACCATATGTTTGCCCCCCCCCCCACACTTCTTGTGGGGGGAGCTGCCCCACCCCGTTATCCGCCGCCACTGGTCTGGCTGCTATCGGGTGATGTCCGGTCCTGTCTGGCTGCTGTCCGGCGATGTCCGGTCCTGTTTGTATGATTCCGGTCCTGTATGTCTGCTGTCTAGGCCTCCACGGTGACTTGTTCTGTCTGGCTACTGTCTGATGGTGTCCAGTCCTATCTGGCTGGTGTATGATGCTGTCCGGTCCTGTTTGGATGCTGTCCGGTCCTGTCTGTCTGCTGTCCGACGGTGTCCAACTTTACTCCAGTCCAGTCCTGTCTGGCTGCTGTCTGATGCTGTCCGGTCCCATCCGGCAGTGTCCGGTCATGTCCGGCTGGGCCTGGTCCTGTCCGACTGCTGTCCGGTCCTGTCTTGTCCTGTCCGGCAGATCCTGGTCGTGTCCGGCGGGCGGTTCGATACCGGCGCGCGCAGTGCTGTCCGGGCCGGGCTGCGGCGGCGCTACTCCTGACGAAACCTGGCGGCGGCCGCGCTCAGTCGGGGTCGGCGCGGTGGGGCGGCGCCAGCGGCCGGCAGTAAGGCCAGCGGCGGCGCACCGGCAGGCAGTGTTGGCGCGCTCGCATCATGCTCGTGGACCCGGGGTTGTCACCATGTGCCGGCTCGCTGGCGGACGCGGCCGACTCGGAGGTGGCCGGCATGCTGGCCGAGGAACCGGCCAGCGGACGTCTGCTGCTCGACGTGAGTACATGGTCATACATACGGTCATACCTCGGCCGTGACACGACTCCCGGCCGCCCACCCTGCAGCCCCGGACTGTTGGAGAGTGAACTCCCAAACACCATATAGATATGCTGTAGAAAATTAAAGATGTGGGTTAGTGTGTGACATTGGAATGAAGGAGCTCATGGTTTTTTCTCAAATGGAATTTGCATTGCTGCCTAACTGTTTTTGTTGATTGCCATGGGTAATTGTGCTAAGATTAAATGAGAATGTATTGAAATGTATTTAAGTATCTTGATAAGTATATTAAGTATATATCTAGTATATTTAAGTATATTGTATATTGAGGTTCTAGATACTCCTCAGTCCTCAAGTGATTTCGCAAAAGCAAAAAAGCGGGAGGCAGTGGCACCGTCATTTTGACTTGTGCTAACACTGCTTGGCATTGCAATTTGTGATAGGTATAGCGACTAGCGTTGAAGTAGGCAACATGTGCAAAATTGAAAATGTTATGATATAGCAACACGATGTTAATGTGGCGTAGTAAAGTTAAACTTTTCTCTTGAGTTCAGGCGAGTCATGCGAGTAATTTTCGTCCGGAAACAAAGAATATCCAACTGCTTCATCTTGACCTTCAAAAAGCATGTTTGAACCTGCCAAGTTCCTGTCACCCACGAAGTCAGAACAGGTGACATCCGCCGCCTTTGTTTATTTATGCCTCTAAAAACGAGGGTACGTAAACGTACACACTTCACTGTCAAACGTCATTTCACTGAATCCGAAACAACAATGCTCATATTGTAGACACAAGTGTGTTTTAGGGAGAAAAAAAAAACGAGGCGCCAACTATATAATTACGAGGATTTTATTGTTTTATATCAAAATACATTTAGTGTTAGGTGTGACATTTGTGTGTTATGTCCATGCCCGTCACCTCGCCTATATATTTTATATATTTTCCGTTAAAGGAAATAGTTCACCTTCAACATGGGATTTTGAACTGAAATAGCAGTTTTGTAGCCCGTGTTGAGAAATCCTTATCTGCAACGTTTCTTGGCTGAAAAGACTCTCCAGCCGAAGATATTTGACTTTTTGGCGAAAGAATGCGGCGCATATATGATATACCGTACCGTCTGAGAGTGCCAGCACTGGTCTGAGCATTCGCAGACCAAAAACGCACACCATAACATTAATAATTTACGACCTTTTGTCCTGAATTGACGCGATGTAAGACCATTTTTGAAAAGAAAAAAAGAAACTGTATTAAAAAATATAATACAATCGTGTTCTGAAAAATGTTCCGAAGGTGAACTATTTCCTTTAAAGGGAAATAATTACCTTTTTCCACACAAATGGAGTTAGCACTTGAAATCGCCAGACGAGACCAAAATATATTGTAAATTTATCACATTTTGCATGAAAACTTTCCTACCGAAAGATATTTCAAGTTAAAGTTAATAAGCGTTCCACACTTTTAACGACCGGTACTTGCAAGTACTTTTGGTCCTCATCAAACTGCGGGCTTTTTCCGTATTGTTTTTTTACGCAATGGAGTGGAAAATATATTGTGCGTCCTGCTTGTTTTGATTATATGCCCGGCGATCTTCTAAAACTAACAGCGATTGGAAAAAGTGGCAATAAAATCGGAAGCTCATCGATGCACATCAACGGCGGCATAGTTAGTGGTTGCGACCCTCAATTTGTGAAAATCGATTAATTTGTTTTCAACATTAGGAGTATTGTATAATTTGTATGTGGCTGTATATAACACTATGCTTTATATTATCATGAAAAATACAAATAAATCAAAAAAAACTAACAAACAATAACACAAAACTGGCAATTAAATCGGAAGCTCATCGATGCACATCGACGGCGACCTATTTATCGTCGGCGATTTGTTTACAAAGTCATTGTCATGCTTCTCGGCGCACTTCACCATTGTGGCGAGTTGTTCCTGATTAGTATACCCAAGTCCTGTAGCTGGCTTTGCTAATGACGTCACTGGTGCCATTCTTGTGTAGCATTGCAAAATATATCTGATTTTGAGTTGAAAGCTAATTAAAGACTTATTCAAATTATTGTTTTTAAGTTTGAATTTTCTTGTTAATCATTATTAAAGGTATTTTATCACTGTATTTCATAGTAGTTGACACTTCAGAAACTTGTGACGTAATAATATTGTATCCAATATGCATTTCCCTCACCTTTTGCTATTGTGGCGCAGTGCCGAGTGCTTTGCGAATACTAGCTTGCCTGGGGTTCAATTCATTCCGCCCTTATTTTATTCGAGTTGGTATAGTTTGCATGTTGCTGTTATTCATGACTTATACTGATAGTCAGTCATGCATCACGGATGCTTCACGGATTGCTTCACGGATCAGAGCGCTGCTCGAACGCACGCTAGTAGCGCTAGTAGCGCTTTCGTTCTCCATGGCAACCAGGCGTGAGCCAATGAAAAGCCAGAACGTATTCCCTTTCTGGCTTTTGATTGGCTGACGCCTGGTTGCCATGGAGAACGAAAGCGCTACTAGCGTGTGTCCGAGCAGCGCTCAGTTTGATCGGAAACGTCACAGAGCCTCCAAAAATGCCGCACTCGATGTAATTAATGGTAGGGAAGGACGAATTTGTCAATGACCTTCATGAAGTACACAAGGTACTTGTTTTGTATTTTTTCCAAACTTACAACTTTGAATTTGGGAATAATTTTATTTAATTCTTAAATTTAAATAAAATAATTTTAAAACCATAACGGTAGCCTAAGAAATTGTTGCTAACAAAATCAAAAGGTCATTATTTCCCTTTAACTTTCGTCGATTCCCTGAAATTGTACGGTGTTATCGAATGGTCTGCTCGTTTGATCTTAGTTATTGATGTAAATAGGTTCCCTTGATTTTGCTATGGAGGTCTAGGGAGCTCATTAAATGGGATATTATGGATGGTTTTCGTGCATTTCACGTCTATTATATTGCGCCATCAGGCGTCTATCTGACGACAACCGTACAATCTCTCGCTGTGATGCCACAAAGAGAGCCACTTCAGAACAGCGGGCTGGAATGCTAATCACCTGTTCTAAACGATGCCAGCTTATATTTCTGTCCTCCACTCATCCTCCCCAGCTGCGAACCGCTCTGACGACCCAGAAAAGGGTCGCCCCCCCCCCCGTGCGCCTAACGCCGCGACCTTGTATGAGCGCCTGTATGCCGAATTACTCATCTCTGCCAACACGGATCGGCCGTGCTGAGTGAACAGTGGCGGCGTGTCTGGGCTGCTGAGCAGCGTTCAGTTCTGACTGCTGCTGCTGCTGCTGCTGCTGCTGCTGCTGCTGCTGCTGCTGCTGCTGCTGCTGCTGCTGCTGCCGCTGCTGCTGCCGCTGCTGCCGCCGCCGCCGCCGCCGCCGCCGCCGCCGCCGCCGCCGCCGCCGCCGCCGCCGCCGCCGCCGCCGCCGCCGCCGCCGCCGCCGCCGCCGCCGCCGCCGCCGCCGCCGCCGCCGCCGCCGCTGCCGCTGCCGCTGCCGCTGCCGCTGCCGCTGCCGCTGCCGCTGCCGCTGCCGCTGCCGCTGCCGCTGCCGCTGCCGCTGCCGCTGCCGCTGCCGCTGCCGCTGCCGCTGCCGCTGCCGCTGCCGCTGCCGCTGCCGCTGCCGCTGCCGCGGGCCGCGGGCCGCTGCCGCGGGACTGGCAGCGGATACTGCTGACAGTGTCAGACGCTCCTGCTGCAGAGGGCCAAAAATCAAAAGAAACCAAAACAAACCAAATCAAAACAAATCAAATCAAATCAAAACAAATGAAACCAAACAAAACCGAACCAAACTGAACTAAACTGAACTAAACTGAACTAAACTGAACTAAACCGAACCAAACATAATTAAATCAGACTAAATCAAATTAAGCCTGCTGCCTGGGCATTGGTGCGGCCGCGGAGGAAATGTACTCAGTGTGATGGTCTGGTCGGAACTGCTGCCGTCAGCTAGAAGTGTTATCTTACCGGAGCTGAACCTGACCTCAGACCTGACCTTCTCATGACTTAGATTTAAGACTGGACAGTGTTGTCGCGGACGAGAAACGCGAAGCTCACCCGTCTCTGCTGTGTGTCGGTTTGTTTCACTGCAGGAGCGGGGCAGGAGCGGGGCGGGGCAGGAGCGGGGCGGGGGTGGGGCGGGGTGGGGTGGGGCGGGGCGGGGCGGGGCGGGGCGGGGCGGGGCGGGGCGGGGCGGGGCGGGGCGGGGCGGGGCGGGGCGGGGCGGGGGCGGGGGCGGGGGCGGGGGCGGGGGCGGGGGCGGGGGCGGGGGCGGGGGCGGGGGCGGGGGCGGGGGCGGGGGCGGGGGCGGGGGCGGGGGCGGGGGCAGGGGCGGGGGCGGGGGCGGGGGCGGGGGCGGGGGCGGGGGCGGGGGCGGGGGCGGGGGCGGGGGCGGGGGCGGGGGCGGGGGCGGGGGCGGGGGCGGGGACGGGGACGGGGGCGGGGGCGGGGGCGGGGGCGGGGGCGGGGGCGGGGGCGGGGGCGGGGGCGGGGGCGGAGGTGGAGGTGGAGGTGGAGGTGGAGGTGGAGGTGGAGGTGGAGGTGGAGTGGACAGGACAGGACAGGTTAGGGCAAATCGGGACAGGTCAGGGAAAGGCAAGGCAGATCAAGGCTAGGCAGGGCAGGGCAAGACAGATGGTGGGGTAGGGGAGAGGCAGGACAGAACAGACACCTAATATTTTCATTAGCAAAATAATTTACATTAATGTCAACCCGTGCACTGCCGGGGTTCGCGCCAACCACCAACTGCCGGGGGGGGGGGGGAAGTAGCCGCCCCCTTAGATCTCGAAAACCACACGGCGTAGCGATAAGCGAACACGGTATTGGATAACTGGAGACAAGCTCTATCGAAAGTTTACCGGCCATTTTTTAGGTCAAGTCAATATTGAGGTCACCAGAGATAATCGAAGGTCACATTTCGGCTATATATGGGTGTCTAACAAAACCGTCTATATATCGCTAAGGACAGGACAAGGACAGAGGCAGGTGACAGGTCTCATCAAAATTGACCTTAGGTCAATATTTAGGTCAGCAGAAACCGTTGAATATGAAACATTCTAAAAATCGATGAACTCTTTTTAAGGAATAACTTTGGAAAAATGTAGGATAGAGTAAGACATATTTCACCATTCTGTTTGTCTCGTCGAGATGCATCAAATGCAATTTTGGGTGGCCTAGTTAGGTCATATCCCAAAATTGGCATGACTTGAGGTCAGGTCAAGGTCAGGTCAAGGTCCACTCTTACATCATTATTTGATTCGTCTCGACAATCCAAATACAATGGTGAAAATTACATTGCTCCACCTCGATTTGGTAAAGGTTATTGATGAAAAAACATACGTGACCTGGGCGTCACCTGAGTTGACCTTGTAGAGGTTAACACAAACAGATATTTGACATAGGGCTTTCCATTTGGCACAGAAGTGGTGGATCTGGTGAAAACTGGTCAAATTTGGTCATTTCCTATGGATTTATACGTGTTTTCATTTTCTCCCCAATTGACTTATAATGGGGAGGTCACGAAATCGACCTGACCTTAGGTCACCGATATAACAAAAATCGAGATACACGAATTGTAGGTACTTATCACCTGATAATGTCCTGTGAGTTTCAAACTGTTTGGTCAATCACTTTGGCGGTGGCACGACCGCAAACTTTTTTGGAGGTGGAGTACTTGACTTAACCCGGCATTGACTGGGGTCTCAGCAGAACGCCATTGACGGGGGGGGGGGGGGCGTTAAACGCCCCCTTGGCTATCTTCCGAACCAATGATCGCAGCGAGACGCGCAAGGCGGCGATCGAAAGCTCTCAATGAGTTAAATCTAAAGCATGCTCAAAAATGTAAAAGTGAGGTCAAATGTCAGGTCACGGTCAGGTCAAAGGTCAAAATCGGCGTATTTGAGTTTATGGGCCATACTTCCCATCAAAAACCTTCGATTGCGACCAGTTTCACCCAAAATGCTGCTAAAGGTATGATACATATCCCGCATGAGCTAAAGTGAGATTGTTGGACAAGGTCAAGGTCAGGTCACAAAAGGTCACTATGCTCAAAATATCTACGAAAGTCATGCAACACATGTTTTATGAGTTATTTCCACGTATAATTCGATAGTGATAGTCATTTTACTACCTGACTTCATTTACGTGGAGTAAATGTCAATTTCAGGTCAAGTTAAACCGAAGCTCAAAATGTTAAATTGTTGAATCTAAACAAAAAAGGCATGTTGCTAGACCAATTTTTTCTCAGAAATACAGTGGTGGCATTTATTTGTCTGTATCTAGTCAATAAAAGGCAAAAAACGCAATTTCAAAATATGACGTCATAGTTACCCATACTTTAGATGTCATAAGTCAGTCAAAAATAGAGATCTCAGTTTGAAATGTGGTGTCCTAGTTGCCTATGTAGGGTTATCTGACATATCTTCCGGTTTTTGAATATTTTTTTTTAATTTGTGATAATCCCCCCAATTTTTGTTTTCATTTTGGGGATCAAAAACTATTTTTTTTTCACAAATCCGAGATAGCCAGTTTGTAGCCGTTGCAATTTTCTATCTTCTGGCATTTTTCGATTGCAATTTTCTTCAAATGTGGCATTTGTACGGCCTGGCAAAGTTTAGCTGATTTTGGTGTAAAACTCGTGTGTAGTGACGTCACTAAATTCGCTATATCTGGAAATGAGAAAAAAAATCGACGAAATTTCTTCATTTTTGTACACAAGACGTACAAATGATGTATAAGATAAGAAGGTACCCGAAGTTTCACGTTGACAGCGCTATTAGTTTTTCAGCTATTGCGAACATTCATCAGGGGGGGGGGGGGCGTTAAACGCCCCCCCCCCAGTCAATAGCGGGTTAACCTGGTGATCTGACCTAAGTTGATCTGATGGCTGATGTAAAAAATGTCACACAATGTGGGTATAATTGATGCCACAACAGCTGTGCCAAATTTGGCGGCGCTGCGCGCTGCCGTGTTTCCGCTATTAATTACAAACCGGAGGGGGCGGAAATCAACGAAGAACTGGCAGCGCGCGTGTTAATAAACTTGTATGTTTATATCAATTACGAAATTATAACGAAATACTTCGACTTTATTCGGCATTTTACCTCTACCCACCGCAATATTCAAACTTTGCCTTGCATGCCGGTTTCTTTTCCTAATTCATGTTCAACGTACGAAGTTCAAAGATATAGCCTATAGGTACTTACAGAATGCTAAGTATAAATCGTCTACCATCTGAAAAACACGTTACATAGTGAATTAATCGTGGGGTGCTAGTAATTACGAGCGAGCGCGAAGCGCTCGCTCGTCTTTTCGTGGTATATGGGACAAATCTGAATATGAGCGGCCCGGCCCGGCCCGACCCGGCCCGTGGCGACCCGTGGCGACGCTTTTGAGAAGCTCATATCTCGGCAACCACACGTCCGATTGACAAGCTGACTTCTTTGCTGAGCAGCCCCATCCAACCTACCCTGTTTGAGACCAGTGCTGACTCATGTGGGTGACTACCACTGCGCGTGGCGCGTGCCGCGTGCCGCGTGAGGGGTGTTGAAAAGTGTTTTCTCGCAAGAACTCTGCAACGGCTGAGCCGATTGTGAGCAAATTTGGTGTGTGGTTAGGGACCCCTCAGCCGCCAATTTTCCACAAGTCAGGGGTGGCCTCTGCACGTGCGCACGTGCACACCCCTATTTTATATCTCAGGAACGGCTGAACCGATTGCGTTCTAATTTGGTGTGTAGTTAGGGACCTCTCAGCCGTTGCCTTTCCACAAGTCAGGGGTGGAGTGCTTCTGCTCGTGCGCACGTGCTCACCCCTATTATATATCTCAGGAATGGCTGAGCCGATTGTGTTCAAATTTGGTGTGTGTTTAGCGACCTCTCAACCGCCAGTTTCCCACAAGTCAGGGATGGGGTGCCTCTGCACGTGCGCACGTGCACGCCCCTATTCTATATCTCAGAAACGGCTGAGCCGATTTTGTTCAAATTTGGTGTGTGGTTAGGGACCCCTCCGCCGCCGCCTACCCACAAGTCATGTGTAGGGTGCCTCTGCACGTGCGCACGTACGCACTTTTTTTTGTATCTCAGGAACTACTTGCCCAATCGGGTTGAAATTCACCATACATTTATTTCGCGCTCGCTCGTTCGTCGCCAACTACGGCGCCTTACTGGTAATTTATGGTTCTGGTAATATATATTTTAATATAATACCTCCCAGGGCCGGGAAGAAGTTTGTTAAAGTCCGAGGTCAGCCTGACAAATTTGTACACGAGCCCGTAGGGCGAGTGGAAAATTTTCAGGATGACCGAGGACTTAAACAGACTGCCGGCCCAAAGGAGGTATTTATTTTACCATATGCCGTTGATGTACTGTGTTCTTTTACAGATAAGATCTATTGAGCTTCAAGTATTTAATCAGCCTATTAGGTACGCACTGTGACATTCGTATATAAAGACCTTTTGCTCTGCATTTGGGTTTCCTAATGTCCAATAATCAAGACCACAAAGAAAAGAGAAACACGATAAGAGAGAAGAAGAAAGCTAATAGAATCCAGTCGCGATTCAGATACTCTATTGTGAGGAAAAATAATAGAGCAACGGATCAAACTACTTCAAGAACACTGTAAAGAACAGAACTGTGTCAATCTTCTGGAGTGATGCAAAATGAAACTCACCTTACTCGTGTGCCCTTCTATCGATTGAAGCAAGGAAGGGTAATATGAAGCGATCACCTTTCATTGCATGCTTTCAGTCGCCAACCACTTCCAAAAGAATATCAAACTGTGCCCCTAATCAAATGAGTAGACAAGTATGATTACGCAGTGCTATGAATTGTCTGCACACAATTTCGTTTTGCCGTATGTTATTGGCGTCAGATATCCGAATAATATGCGCATCAATATGTATGTGTTGTATTTAATACAATAAATAGCGATTCACAGGGTTTATTCGACAAATTCAGTAATCATAAATATAGCAAATATGTATGTGTGATTTTGGCACTTCCGCTCTGAACATTCTGTTAAATAATTGTCTGGGAAACTAAAAATCCCCGGGCCAAATCGTTTCCCAGATACCTCCAACACTAGCCGCAGCGGGCCGAAAGCATTTCCCAAAAGCACGTGCTAATGTTGAAAGGATATCTCGGCATATGGTAACAACATAATATGTGCTAAACATATTCGAAGAACTTGCAAAAATAGATATCGGCTAATTAATAACACAGAAATAAGACGAAATGTGTTGGGTTTTAATCTTGTTTGGCGCGAGGTCTATATGCATTGTATACTTCCGTGACACTTTTACCAGTAGAGGATAACATGCGTACCTACTCGATCGATTTTGCCACCCCTGGCAAAAATCTGTGGCGCCGCTCCTGTAAACGCCCCCCCCCCCCCCCCCCCAGTCAATGGCGGGTTAACGACGCATCAGTCAGTTAGCGTCGATGTCTTGTGTCTTGTCTTGAGTCGTCAGTTTGTCAGCGTGTATTGACACGCGCCACATCCGCCGTCGGCAACGAATGCCACGTCAGTGTTCTGACTGACATTGGTCGAATGAAAAGTGCCGTCCGGGGGAGGCGTCTGCACGTGACGGCGCGCCTCCGCTGCTGGGACGTCATTTGCGGTCAGGTGCGCAGCTGACCCGAGGGCGGCCTCCACCCGCGGCTCGGTGACGTCACAGGTCACAGGTCACGCGAGGGTCGCCATTGCCTTTGTCCGGGTACACACGGGCTCGGCACAGTCTCCCGCAGCCCCGTTACCCGGCCGGAGCAGGTGTTCACAATACCGACTCCGGCTCAATCGGGGTCACGGTGTTCTATTTGAGCGGTAACCGCAAATCGAGATCGGAATGCTGGATCAGGGAGAAATTATGTCTAGTAATTCAGTTTCGTGATATTTTTAGCAATCATTGCCACATATACCGTTTTGTGCTACCTTTCGTGGAGCGTAAAGTGCTGCAGTCTTCGCAATCCCCGGTCGGCCTTTTGTGATGGAAGTCGAATGAAAGAGCACTGGGCTGCTCACGGTGAGCTGACCGTGACCGCCAGGTCTGCCCACCGATCAATAGCAGCCAGCAACACACCCCCGGCCAGCACTGTCAGCAGTGGCACGGACACGGCCGGTCAGCCGGTGAAGATGGCACGGCTCGCTAGCTGGTCTGATCAGGAGGCCGTGTTTGTGGTGGCTGTGAAGATGGCACGGCTCGCTAGCTGGTCTAATCAGGAGGCCGTGTTTGTGGTGGCTGGTCTGATCAGGAGGCCGTGTTTGTGGTGGCTGTTTTGCGGTGTCTGCGAGTACCGGTGCCCTTCGGAGCGGGACGGCGTCAGACAGGTTGGCGGCCTGCGTGCACTGGCGGATCCAGGGGGGGGGGGGGCATTTAGGGCGGCCGCCCCCCCCCAAAGCCCAAAGTGGCCTGTTTGGCCCCCCCAAAAGGTTCACTCAAAAAGTGATCGTTAATGACTAAACGATACCTTATTTTTTATCTTTGTGATAAAAGTAATTCTTTGGTGAAAAAATATGGAAGTAATTTGGTAGCAATCGACATAGGCAAAAGAAACATTAGTGGCGCAAGACACAATCCGAAGGCAAGGACATATATAAGCCTTGTCTGAAGCACGGTAAATACAAGGCCATATATAGGAGGTAGAGTCATCCGGTGATTCTGTGTGATCATGACGTCAGAGCGTGACGTCATGTGGATCCATCGGCCTCCTCCGCCATTGCAGTTAATGCTATTTCGGGAGAAATAAATATCATCTAACTCGGAAAGTAAAAATGTTACGAAAAAGGAAAAGACAGCGTTGAAAAGCTCAAAACAAGGCAAATCGAAATCTTCTGGATCATTTTAGGCTCAGATCAATATTGAGGTCACTAGAGGTCATCAAAGGTCAGGGCCTTGTTTACGGTCCCCCTGCGGTTCGGCGGTCACCAGCTGAGGCTCTAAGTCCCGCCCCTTCGATGAGATTTTGATTTGACCTAAACCACATGGAATTTGTGTGAATCTACGTGTTCTGACGAGGCGAACACGATGACATCAAAATCATTGATGTATCTATATTGGTCAAAAAGTTATTTGCGAAAAACAGTTTTAACCGACTGCAGACGACATGCGCCAGAATTGACTACTGGGGTGACGTCATAAGTAGAAGTGGACACGTTACGGAGATAGGGATGACACCCCCCTGGGTAAATAGAATACTTCTGAAGGTAAGTTTGGCCATGTGCGTCAAGTTAGCGTCGTATTCGTATTCGTTTTCAGCATCGAGTTCCGATTTTCTCCAAACTTAGCATATGGGTAGATCTCATCGAGTTATGCACGAATATGCAATCCGTTTTGACCTAGGACAAATGGTTTGACCTCCAGAGGTCACTGAAATGTCATCGCACGGGGTACCCTCTAATTGTTTCGTTTACCGTCCGATTTAATCACAAAGCGGCTCAAACGACTCGCCAGCACCACAGCTTGCGTCAGAAAAAAAAATCACCTAGAGGTCAAAGGTCCAGGTCACGGGGACGAATACGAGATTTTAAGCTTCGATACCAGCTTGTGTACCCGATAGTTTTTACGTTTACTGTCCGATTTGCTCGCAATGGGCAAAAAGGGACTCGCCGGCACGTTAGCTTGCGTCAGGAAAAACAAAAAGTCATCCAGAGGTCAAAGGTCACGGGGACGAATACGAGATTTTAAGCTTCGGTACCAGCATAGTGTACCCTCTAGTTTTTTCGTTTACCGTCCGATTTGCTCGCAATGGGCAAAAAGGGACTCGACGGCACCCCACCTTAAGTCAGGAAAAACAAAAAATTACCTTTAGGTCAAAGGTCAAGGTCACGGGGACGAATACGAGATTTTAAGCTTCGGTACCAGATTGTGTACCCTCTAGTTTTTTTTCGTTTACCGTCCGATTTGCTCGCAATGGGCAAAAAGGACTCGTTGGCACGTTAGCTTGCGTCAGGAAAAATAAAACATCACTTAAAGGTCAAGGTCACGGGGACGAATACGAGATTTTAAGCTTCGGTACCAGCTTGTGTACCCTCTAGTTTTTTTTTCTCGAGATTTTAAGCTTCGGTACCGAAGCTTAAAATCTCGTATTCGTCCCCGTGACCTTGACCTTTGACCTCTAGGTGATGTTTTGTTTTTTCTTGACGCAAGCTAAGGTGCCGGCGAGTCCTTTTTTGCCCATTGCGAGCAAATCGGACGGTAAACGAAAAAAACTAGAGGGTACACCATGCTGGTACCGAAGCTTAAAATTTCGTATTCGTCCCCGTGACCTTGACCTTTGACCTCTGGATGACTTTGTGCTTTTCCTGACGCAATCTAACGTGCTGGCGAGTTCCCTTTTGCCCATTGCGAGCAAATCGGATTGTAAACTAAAAAACTAGAGGGTGCACCATGCTGGTACCGAAGCTTAGAATCTTGTATTCGACCCCGTGACCTTTACCTTTGACCTCTAGGTGATGTTTTGTATTTTCTGACGCAAGCTGAGGTGCCGTCGAGTCCCTTTTTGCCCATTGCAAGCAAATCAGACGGTAAACGAAAAAACTAGAGGGTACACAAGCTGGTACCGAAGCTTAAAATCTCGTATTCGTCACCGTGACCTTGACCTTTGACCTCTATGTGATTTTTTGTTTTTCCTGACGCAAGCTAGGGTGCCAGCGAGTCCCTTTTTTCCATTGCGAGCAAATCGGACGGTAAACGAAAAAACTAGAGGGTACACAAGCTGGTACCGAAGCTTAGAATCTCGTATTCGTCCCCGTGACCTTGACCTTTGACCTCTAGGTGATTTTTTATTATTCGTGACGCAAGGTGGGGTGCCGGCGAGTCCCTTTTTTCCCATTGTGAGCAAATCGGACGGTACACGAAAAAACTAGAAGGTACACAAGCTGGTACCGAAGCTTAAAATCTCGTATTCGTCCCCGTGATCTTGACCTTGGACCTCTAGGCAATTTTTTTGTTTTTCCTGACGCAAGGTGGGGTGCCGGCAAGTCGCTTTTTGCCCATTGCGAGCAGATGGGATGGTAAACGAAAAAAAAACTAGAGGGTACACAAGCTGGTACCGCAGCTTAAAATCTCGTATTCGTCCCTGTTGCCTTGACCTTTGACCTCTAGGTGATGTTTTGTTTTTCCTGACGCAAGCTAACGTGCCGGCGAGTCCCTTTTTGCCCATTGCGAGCAAATCGGACGGTAAACGAAAAAACTAGAGGGTACACCATGCTGGTACCGAAGCTTATAATCTCGTATTCGTCCCCGTGACCTTGACCTTTGACCTCTGTATGACTTTTTGTTTTTCCTGACGCAAACTAACGTGCCGGCAAGTTCCTTTTTGCCCATTGCGAGCAAATCGGATTGTAAACTAAAAAACTAGAGGGTACACCATGCTGGTACCGAAGCTTAAAATCTCGTATTCGTCCCCGTGACCTTGACCTTTGACCTCTAGGTGATGTTTTGTTTTACCTGACGCAAGCTGGGGTGCCGTCGAGTCCCTTTTTGCCCATTGCAAGCAAATCGGACGGTAAACTAAAACAAACTAGAGGGTACACAAGCTGGTACCGAGGCATAAAATCTCGTATTCGTCCCCGTGACCTCTAGGTGATTTTTTTTCCTGACGCAAGGTGGGGTGCCGGCGAGTCCCTTTTTGCCCATTGCGAGCAAATGGGACGGTAAACGAAAAAAACTAGAGGGTACACCATGCTGGTACCGAAGCTTAAAATCTCGTATTCGTCCCCGTGACCTTGACCTTTGACCTCTGGATGACTTTTTGTTTTTCCTGACGCAAGCTAACGTGCCGGCGAGTCCCTTTTTGCCCATTGCGAGCAAATCGGTCGGTAAACGAAAAAACTAAAGGGTACACAAGCTGGCACCGAAGCTTAAAATCTCGTATTCGTCCCCGTGACCTTGACCTTTAACATCTAGGTGATTTTTTGTTTTTCCTGACGTAAGCTGGGGTGCCTGCGAGTCCCTTTTTGCCCATTGCGAGCAAATGGGACGGTAAATGAAAAAAAAAACTAGAGGGTACACAAGCTGGTACCGCAGCTTAAAATCTCGTATTCGTCCCCGTTGCCTTGACCTTTGACCTCTAGGTCATGTTTTGTTTTTCCTGACGCAAGCTAACGTGCCGGCGAGTCCCTTTTTGCCCATTGTGAGCAAATAAGACAGTAAACGAAAAAACTAGAGGGTACACCATGCTGGTACCGAAGCTTATAATCTCGTATTCGTCCCCGTGACCTTGACCTTTGACCTCTGGATGACTTTGTTTTTCCTGACGCAAACTAACGTGCCGGCGAGTTCCTTTTTGCCCATTGCGAGCAAATCGGATTGTAAACTAAAAAACTAGAGGGTACACCATGCTGGTACCGAAGCTTAGAATCTCGTATTCGTCCCCGTGACCTTTACCTTTGACCTCTAGGTGATGTTTTGTTTTACCTGACGCAAGCTGGGGTGCCGTCGAGTCCCTTTTTGCCCATTGCAAGCAAATCAGACGGTAAACTAAAAAACTAGTGGGTACACAAGCTGGTACCGAAGCTTAAAATCTCGTATTCGTCCCCGTGACCTTGACCTTGGACCTCTAGGTGATTTTTGTTTTTCCTGACGCAAGCTAGGGTGCCAGCGAGTCCCTTTTTTCCATTGCGAGCAGATCAGACGGTAAACGAAAAAACTAGAGGGTACACAAGCTGGTACCGAAGCTTAAAATATCGTATTCGTCCCCGTGACCTTGGCCTTTGACCT
Source organism: Chirona hameri (assembly GCA_036785665.1). Classification (NCBI taxonomy): domain Eukaryota; kingdom Metazoa; phylum Arthropoda; class Thecostraca; order Balanomorpha; family Balanidae; genus Chirona; species Chirona hameri. The sequence continues at coordinate 26,936 of JAXIVJ010006336.1, read as the reverse complement.
CTATGTGATTTGTTGTTATTACTGACGCAAGGTGGGGTGCCGGCGAGTCCCTTTTTTCCATTGCGAACAAATCGGACGGTAAACGAAAAACTAGAGGGTACACAAGCTGGTACCGAAGCTTAAAATATCGTATTCGTCCCTGTGACCTTGACCTTGGACCTTTAGGTGATGTTTTGTTGTTTTTTTCTGACGCAAGCTAAGGTGCCGGCAAGTCCATTTTTGCCCATTGCGAGCAAATCGGACGGTAAACGAAAAAACTAGAGGGTACACCATGCTGGTACCTGAGCTTAGAATCTCGTATTCGTCCCCGTGACCTTGACCTTTGACCTCTGGGTGACTTTTTGTTTTTCCTGACGCAAGCTAACGTGCCGGCGAGTTCCTTTTTGCCCATTGCGAGCAAATCGGATTATAAACTAAAAAACTAGAGGGTACACCATGTTGGTACCGAAGCTTAGAATCTCGTATTCGTCCCCGTGACTTTTACCTTTGACCTCTAGGTAATGTTTTGTCTTACCTGACGCAAGCTGGGGTGCCGTCGAGTCCCTTTTTGCCCATTGCAAGCAAATCGGACGGTAAACTAAAAAACTAGAGGGTACACAAGCTGGTACCGAAGCTTGAAATCTCGTATTCGTCCCCGTGACCTTGACCTTTGACCTCTTTGTAATTTTTGTTTTTCCTGACGCAAGCTAGGGTGCCGGCGAGTCCCTTTTTTCCATTGCGAGCAGATCAGATGGTAAACGAAAAAACTAGAGGGTACACAAGCTGGTACCGAAGCTTAGAATTTCGTATTCGTCCCCGTGACCTTGACCTTTGACCTCTAGGTGTTTTTTGTTATTCCTGACGCAAGGTGGGGTGCCGGCGAGTCCCTTTTTTCCCATTGCGAGCAAATCGGACGGTAAAGGAAAAAAACTAGAAGGTACACAAGCTGGTACCGAAGCTTAAAATCTCGTATTCGTCCCCGTGACCCTGACCTTGGACCTCTAGGTAATTTTTTGTTTTTCCTGACGCAAGGTGGGGTGCCGGCGAGTCCCTTTTTGCCCATTGCGAGCAAATGGGACGGTAAACAAAAAAACTAGAGGATACACCATGCTGGTACCGAAGCTTAAAATCTCGTATTCGTCCCCGTGACCTTGACCTTTGACCTCTGGATGACTTTTTGTTTTACCTGACGCAAGCTGGGGTGCCGTCGAGTCCCTTTTTGCCCATTGCAAGCAAATCGGACGGTAAACTAAAAAAAAACTAGAGGGTACACAAGCTGGTACCGAAGCATAAAATCTCGTATTCGTCCCCGTGACCTTGACCTTTGACCTCTATGTGATTTTTTGTTTTTCCTGACGCAAGCTAGGGTGCCAGCGAGTCCCTTTTTTCCATTGCGAGCAGATCGTACGGTAAACGAAAAAAAACTAGAGGTACACAAGCTGGTACCGAAGCCTAGAATCTCGTATTCGTCCCCGTGACCTTGACCTTTGACCTCTAGGTGATTTTGTGTTATTCCTGACGAAAGGTGGGGTGCCGGCCAGTCCCTTTTTTCCCATTGCGAGCAAATCGGACGGTAAACGAAAAAAACTAGATGGTACACAAGCTGGTACCGAAGCTTAAAATCTCGTATTCGTCCCCGTGACCTTGACCTTTGACCTCTAGGTGATGTTTTGTTTTACCTGACGCAAGCTGGGGTGCCGTCGAGTCCTTTTTTGCCCATTGCGAGCAAATCGGACGGTAAACGAAAAAACTAGAGGGTACACCATGCTGGTACCGAAGCTTAGAATTTCGTATTTGTCCCCGTGACCTTGACCTTTGACCTCTGGATGGCTTTGTGCTTTTCCTGACGCAATCTAACGTTCTGGCGAGTTCCTTTTTGCCCATTGCGAGCAAATCGGATTGTAAACTAAAAAACTAGAGGGTACACCATGCTGGTACCGAAGCTTAGAATCTTGTATTCGACCCCGTGACCTTTACCTTTGACCTCTAGGTGATGTTTTGTATTTTCTGACGCAAGCTGAGGTGCCGTCGAGTCCCTTTTTGCCCATTGCAAGCAAATCAGACGGTAAACGAAAAAACTAGAGGGTACACAAGCTGGTACCGAAGCTTAAAATCTCGTATTCGTCACCGTGACCTTGACCTTTGACCTCTATGTGATTTTTTGTTTTTCCTGACGCAAGCTAGGGAGCCAGCGAGTCCCTTTTTTCCATTGGGAGCAAATCGGACGGTAAACGAAAAAACTAGAGGGTACACAAGCTGGTACCGAAGCTTAGAATCTCGTATTCGTCCCCGTGACCTTGACCTTTGACCTCTAGGTGATTTTTTATTATTCGTGACGCAAGGTGGGGTACCGGCGAGTCCCTTTTTTCCCATTGTGAGCAAATCGGACGGTACACGAAAAAACTAGAAGGTACACAAGCTGGTACCGAAGCTTAAAATCTCGTATTCGTCCCCGTGACCTTGACCTTGGACCTCTAGGCAATTTTTTTGTTTTTCCTGACGCAAGGTGGGGTGCCGGCAAGTCGCTTTTTGCCCATTGCGAGCAGATGGGACGGTAAACGAAAAAAAACTAGAGGGTACACCATGCTGGTACCGAAGCTCAAAATATCGTATTCGTACCCGTGACCTTGACCTTTGACCTCTGGATGACTTTTTGTTTTTCCTAACGCAAGCTAACGTGCCGGCGAGTCCCTTTTTGCCCATTGCGAGCAAATCGGACGGTAAACGAAAAAACTAAAGGGTACACAAGCTGGCACCGAAGCTTAAAATCTCGTTTTCGTCCCCGTGACCTTGACCTTTAACCTCTAGGTGATGTTTTGTTTTACCTGACGCAAGCTGGGGTGCCGTCGAGTCCCTTTTTGCCCATTGCAAACAAATCGGATGGTAAACTAAAAACTAAAGGGTACACAAGCTGGTACCGAAGCTTAAAATCTCGTATTCGTCCCCGTGACCTTGACCTTTGACCTCTATGTGATTTTTTGTTTTTCCTGACGCAAGCTGGGGTGCCTGAGAGTCCCTTTTTGCCCATTGCGAGCAAATGGGACGGTAAATGAAAAACTAGAGGGTACACAAGCTGGTACCGCAGCTTAAAATCTCGTATTCGTCCCTGTTGCCTTGACCTTTGACCTCTAGGTGATGTTTTGTTTTTCCTGACGCAAGCTAACGTGCCGGCGAGTCCCTTTTTGCCCATTGCGAGCATATCGGACGGTAAACGAAAAAACTAGAGGATACACCATGCTGGTACCGAAGCTTATAATCTCGTATTCGTCCCCGTGACCTTGACCTTTGACCTCTGGATGACTTTTTGTTTTTCCTGACGCAAACTAACGTGCCGGCGAGTTCCTTTTTGCCCATTGCGAGCAAATCGGATTGTAAACTAAAAAACTAGAGGGTACACCATGCTGGTACCGAAGCTTAAAATCTCGTATTCGTCCCCGTGACCTTGACCTTTGACCTCTAGGTGATTTTTGTTTTACCTGACGCAAGCTGGGGTGCCGTCGAGTCCCTTTTTGCCCATTGCAAGCAAATCGGACGGTAAACTAAAAAAAACTAGAGGGTACACAAGCTGGTACCGAAGCATAAAATCTCGTATTCGTCCCCGTGACCTCTAGGTGTTTTTTTTTCCTGACGCAAGGTGGGGTGCCAGCGAGTCCCTTTTTGCCCATTGCGAGCGAATGGGACGGTAAACGAAAAAAAAACTAGAGGGTACACCATGCTGGTACCGAAGCTTAAAATCTCGTATTCGTCCCCGTGACCTTGACCTTTGACCTCTGGATGACTTTTTGTTTTTCCTAACGCAAGCTAACGTGCCGGCGAGTCCCTTTTTGCCCATTGCGAGCAAATGGGACGGTAAACGAAAAAACTAGAGGATACACCATGCTGGTACCGAAGCTTAAAATCTCGTATTCGTCCCCGTGACCTTGACCTTTGACCTCTGGATGACTTTTTGTTTTACCTGACGCAAGCTGGGGTGCCGTCGAGTCCCTTTTTGCCCATTGCAAGCAAATCGGACGGTAAACTAAAAAAAAACTAGAGGGTACACAAGCTGGTACCGAAGCATAAAATCTCGTATTCGTCCCCGTGACCTTGACCTTTGACCTCTTTGTAATTTTTGTTTTTCCTGACGCAAGCTAGGGTGCCAGCGAGTCCCTTTTTTCCATTGCGAGCAGATCAGATGGTAAACGAAAAAACTAGAGGGTACACAAGCTGGTACCGAAGCTTAGAATTTCGTATTCGTCCCCGTGACCTTGACCTTTGACCTCTAGGTGTTTTTTGTTATTCCTGACGCAAGGTGGGGTGCCGGCGAGTCCCTTTTTTCCCATTGCGAGCAAATCGGACGGTAAAGGAAAAAAACTAGAAGGTACACAAGCTGGTACCGAAGCGTAAAATCTCGTATTCGTCCCCGTGACCCTGACCTTGGACCTCTAGGTAATTTTTTGTTTTTCCTGACGCAAGGTGGGGTGCCGGCGAGTCCCTTTTTGCCCATTGCGAGCAAATGGGACGGTAAACGAAAAAACTAGAGGATACACCATGCTGGTACCGAAGCTTAAAATCTCGTATTCGTCCCCGTGACCTTGACCTTTGACCTCTGGATGACTTTTTGTTTTACCTGACGCAAGCTGGGGTGCCGTCGAGTCCCTTTTTGCCCATTGCAAGCAAATCGGACGGTAAACTAAAAAAAAACTAGAGGGTACACAAGCTGGTACCGAAGCATAAAATCTCGTATTCGTCCCCGTGACCTTGACCTTTGACCTCTATGTGATTTTTTTGTTTTTCCTGACGCAAGCTAGGGTGCCAGCGAGTCCCTTTTTTCCATTGCGAGCAGATCGTACGGTAAACTAAAAAAAACTAGAGGTACACAAGCTGGTACCGAAGCTTAGAATCTCGTATTCGTCCCCGTGACCTTGACCTTTGACCTCTAGGTGATTTTTTATTATTCGTGACGCAAGGTGGGGTGCCGGCGAGTCCCTTTTTTCCCATTGTGAGCAAATCGGACGGTACACGAAAAAAACTAGAAGGTACACAAGCTGGTACCGAAGCTTAAAATCTCGTATTCGTCCCCGTGACCTTGACCTTGGACCTCTAGGGAATTTTTTTGTTTTTCCTGACGCAAGGTGGGGTGCCGGCAAGTCGCTTTTTGCCCATTGCGAGCAGATGGGACGGTAAACGAAAAAAAAAACTAGAGGGTACACCATGCTGGTACCGAAGCTCAAAATATCGTATTCGTACCCGTGACCTTGACCTTTGACCTCTGGATGACTTTTTGTTTTTCCTGACGCAAGCTAACTTGCCGGCGAGTCCCTTTTTGCCCATTGCGAGCAAATCGGACGGTAAACGAAAAAACTAAAGGGTACACAAGCTGGCACCGAAGCTTAAAATCTCGTTTTCGTCCCCGTGACCTTGACCTTTAACCTCTAGGTGATGTTTTGTTTTACCTGACGCAAGCTGGGGTGCCGTCGAGTCCCTTTTTGCCCATTGCAAACAAATCGGACGGTAAACTAAAAACTAAAGGGTACACAAGCTGGTACCGAAGCTTAAAATCTCGTATTCGTCCCCGTGACCTTGACCTTTGACCTCTATGTGATTTTTTGTTTTTCCTGACGCAAGCTGGGGTGCCTGAGAGTCCCTTTTTGCCCATTGCGAGCAAATGGGACGGTAAATGAAAAACTAGAGGGTACACAAGCTGGTACCGCAGCTTAAAATCTCGTATTCGTCCCTGTTGCCTTGACCTTTGACCTCTAGGTGATGTTTTGTTTTTCCTGACGCAAGCTAACGTGCCGGCGAGTCCCTTTTTGCCCATTGCGAGCATATCGGACGGTAAACGAAAAAACTAGAGGGTACACCATGCTGGTACCGAAGCTTATAATCTCGTATTCGTCCCCGTGACCTTGACCTTTGACCTCTGGATGACTTTTTGTTTTTCCTGACGCAAACTAACGTGCCGGCGAGTTCCTTTTTGCCCATTGCGAGCAAATCGGATTGTAAACTAAAAAACTAGAGGGTACACCATGCTGGTACCGAAGCTTAAAATCTCGTATTCGTCCCCGTGACCTTGACCTTTGACCTCTAGGTGATTTTTGTTTTACCTGACGCAAGCTGGGGTGCCGTCGAGTCCCTTTTTGCCCATTGCAAGCAAATCGGACGGTAAACTAAAAAAAACTAGAGGGTACACAAGCTGGTACCGAAGCATAAAATCTCGTATTCGTCCCCGTGACCTCTAGGTGTTTTTTTTCCTGACGCAAGGTGGGGTGCCGGCGAGTCGCTTTTTGCCCATTGCGAGCAAATGGGACGGTAAACGAAACAAAAAACTAGAGGGTACACCATGCTGGTACCGAAGCTTAAAATCTCGTATTCGTCCCCGTGACCTTGACCTTTGACCTCTGGATGACTTTTTGTTTTTCCTGACGCAAGCTGACGTGCCGGTGAGTCTCTTTTTGCCCATTGCGAGCAAATCGGACGGTAAACAAAACAAAAAACTAGAGGGTACACAAGCTGGTACCGAAGCTTAAAATCTCGTATTCGTCACCGTGACCTTGACCTTTGACCTCTAGGTGATGTTTTGTTTTTCCTGACGCAAGCTGGGGTGCCGTCGAGTCCCTTTTTGACCATTGCAAGCCAATGGGACGGTAAACGAAAAAAACTAGAAGGTACACAAGCTGGTACCGAAGCTTAAAATCTCGTATTCGTCCCCGTGACCTTGACCTTTGACCTCTAGGTGATGTTTTGTTTTACCTGACGCAAGCTGGGGTGCCGTCGAGTCCCTTTTTGCCCATTGCAAGCAAATCGGACGGTAAACTAAAACAAAAACTAGAGGGTACACAAGCTGGTACCGAAGCATAAAATCTCATATTCGTCCCCGTGACCTTGACCTTTGACCTCTATGTGATTTTTTGTTTTTCCTGACGCAAGCTAGGGTGCCAGCGAGTCCCTTTTTTCCATTGCGAGCAGATCGTACGGTAAACGAGAAAAAAAACTAGAGGGTACACAAGCTGGTACCGAAGCTTAGAATCTCGTATTCGTCCCCGTGACCTTGACCTTTGACCTCTAGGTGATTTTTTGTTATTCCTGACGAAAGGTGGGGTGCCGGCCAGTCCCTTGTTTCCCATTGCGAGCAAATCGGACGGTAAACGAAAAAACTAGATGGTACACAAGCTGGTACCGAAGCTTAAAATCTCGTATTCGTCCCCGTGACCTTGACCTTGGACCTCTAGGTGATTTTTTGTTTTTCCTGACGCAAGCTGGGATGCCGACGAGTGAGTCCCTTTTTGCCCATTGCAAGCAAATCGGACGGTAAACTAAAAACTAGAGGGTACACAAGCTGGTACCGAAGCTTAAAATTTCGTATTCGTTCCCGTGACCTTGACCTTTGACCTCTATGTGATTTTTTGTCCGAACCCGCGGGGGGGGGGGGGGGGGGGGGGATTTTCTCAATAACCTGAAAACTATGATAGATATCAACGTGAAACTTTCAGTACCTTATCCTGCATCAAGTCTAAGTCTTCTCACCAACTCTAAATAAAATTGATGTAGTATTTTGGGAGATAATGACGTTTTAATGACGTCATGTCATGCCATTTTTGGTGGAAAAACGATAAATGTTTGGCAAATCGTAGACATCAGAGTTTTCAAGCAAATTGCAAATAAAACACGCGAAAAGAAGGGAAAAGACATTTTCTTCAAAATGGCACTCGGATTTCCTTTTTTTCAACCCCAGTTTTGTTTTGTTGTGAATTTGAAAAGTGAATGTCTTATGCTCGAATACCAAAATAAGGTAACCGGCCCAAATCTGCGGAGAAAAAAAATGGGGGTATCTTTTTGCCACAAAAAGTTGCCCCCCCCCCCAAACCGACGGCTGGATCCGCCAGTGCCTGCGTGGGTGTGTGCTCTGTTGTGTTTCGACTCGTCCCGTCCCTCCCGGGCCGTGTCTGTTCAGTCTGTATCAGTCCCTCCCGGGCCGTGTCTGTTCAGTCCGTCCAGTCCCTCCCGGGCCGTGTCTGTTCAGTCTGTATCAGTCCCTCCCGGGCCGTGTCTGTTCAGTCTGTATCACTCCCTTCCGGGCCGTGTCTGTTCAGTCCGTCCAGTCCCTTCCGGGCCGTGTCTGTTCAGTCTGTATCAGTCCCTTCCGGGCCGTGTCTGTTCAGTCCGTCCAGTCCCTCCCGGGCCGTGTCTGTTCAGTCCGTCCAGTCCCTCCCGAGCCGTGTCTGTTCAGTCTGTATCAGTCCCTCCCGGGCCGTGTCTGTTCAGTCCGTCCAGTCCCTCCCGAGCCGTGTCTGTTCAGTCCGTCCAGTCCCTCCCGAGCCGTGTCTGTTCAGTCTGTATCAGTCCCTCCCGGGCCGTGTCTGTTCAGTCTGTATCAGTCCCTCCCGGGCCGTGTCTGTTCAGTCCGTCCAGTCCCTTCCGGGCCGTGTCTGTTCAGTCCGTCCAGTCCCTCCCGGGCCGTGTCTGTTCAGTCCGTCCAGTCCCTCCCGAGCCGTGTCTGTTCAGTCCGTCCAGTCCCTCCCGAGCCGTGTCTGTTCAGTCCGTCCAGTCCCTCCCGGGCCGTGTCTGTTTAGTCCATCCAGTCCCTCCCGGGCCGTGTCTGTTCAGTCTGTATCAGTCCCTTCCGGGCCGTGTCTGTTCAGTCCGTCCAGTCCCTTCCGGGCCGTGTCTGTTCAGTCCGTCCAGTCCCTCCCGAGCCGTGTCTGTTCAGTCTGTATCAGTCCCTCCCGGGCCGTGTCTGTTCAGTCCGTCCAGTCCCTCCCGGGCCGTGTCTGTTTAGTCCGTCCAGTCCCTCCCGGGCCGTGTCTGTTCAGTCCGTCCAGTCTCTCCCGAGCCGTGTCTGTTCAGTCTGTATCAGTCCCTCCCGGGCCGTGTCTGTTCAGTCTGTATCAGTCCCTCCCGGGCCGTGTCTGTTCAGTCTGTATCAGTCCCTTCCGGGCCGTGTCTGTTCAGTCCGTCCAGTCCCTCCCGAGCCGTGTCTGTTCAGTCCGTCCAGTCCCTCCCGAGCCGTGTCTGTTCAGTCTGTATCAGTCCCTCCCGGGCCGTGTATGTTCAGTCTGTATCAGTCCCTCCCGGGCCGTGTCTGTTCAGTCTGTATCAGTCCCTCCCGGGCCGTGTCTGTTCAGTCTGTATCAGTCCCTCCCGGGCCGTGTCTGTTCAGTCTGTATCAGTCCCTCCCGGGCCGTGTCTGTTCAGTCTGTATCAGTCCCTCCCGGGTCGTGTCTGTTCAGTCTGTATCAGTCCCTCCCGGGCCGTGTCTGTTCAGTCTGTATCAGTTACCACTGACGCCGTGTCTGTTCAGTGCGTCCAGTCCCTCCCGAGCCGTGTCTGTTCAGTCTGTATCAGTCCCTCCCGAGCCGTGTCTGTTCAGTCTGTATCAGTCCCTCCCGGGCCGTGTCTGTTCAGTCTGTATCCGTCCCTCCCGGGCCGTGTCTGTTCAGTCTGTATCAGTCCCTCCCGGGCCGTGTCTGTTCAGTCTGTATCAGTCCCTCCCGGGCCGTGTCTGTTCAGTCTGTATCAGTCCCTCCCGGGCCGTGTCTGTTCAGTCTGTATCAGTCCCTCCCGGGCCGTGTCTGTTCAGTCTGTATCAGTCCCTCCCGGGCCGTGTCTGTTCAGTCTGTATCAGTCCCTCCCGGGCCGTGTCTGTTCAGTCTGTATCAGTCCCTCCCGGGCCGTGTCTGTTCAGTCTGTATCAGTTACCACTGACGCCGTGTCTGTTCAGTGCGTCCAGTCCCTCCCGAGCCGTGTCTGTTCAGTCTGTATCAGTCCCTCCCGGGCCGTGTCTGTTCAGTCTGTATCAGTCCCTCCCGAGCCGTGTCTGTTCAGTCTGTATCAGTCCCTCCCGGGCCGTGTCTGTTCAGTCTGTATCAGTCCCTCCCGGGCCGTGTCTGTTCAGTCTGTATCAGTCCCTCCCGGGCCGTGTCTGTTCAGTCTGTATCAGTCACTCCCGGGCCGTGTCTGTTCAGTCCGTCCAGTCCCTCCCGGGCCGTGTCTGTTCAGTCTGTATCAGTTACCACTGACGCCGTGTCTGTTCAGTCCGTCCAGTCCCTCCCGGGCCGTGTCTGTTCAGTCTGTATCAGTTAACACTGACGCCGTGTCTGTTCAGTCCGTCCAGTCCCTCCCGAGCAGACTTGTCAATGACTCATATTTGTCATGAGTCGATTCACAGTGATTCACGGACCATAATGAATGATTCAATCATGATTCAATCACTCAACATTACCATAATTAATGATTCAATCATGATTCAATCACTCAACATTACCATAATGAATGATTCAATCATGATTCAATCACTCAACATTACCATAATGAATGATTCAATCTTGATTCAATCACTCAACATTAAAGGGAAGTGTCGACTCCTTTGTCTAAATCCTTTGATTTTGAATGTGCGACTCTAAGATTTCATGAGCGTGATAAGGTTAGGTCCTACCAGTGTGCTAATTTTCATGCAAATCGGAATAGTCGGCTGTTTGACCTTAAACCTATCTGACCTGCTCTAACTCCTTTGATTTTAAATGTGCGACTCTAATATTTTACCAAAATGATCACTAGGTCGTGATCTATCTGTGTACCAACTTTGAAGCCAATCTAAATAGTCCGCGAATGTATTTCCGAATGTGAATATGAATGTGACCCAATTGGACACGCGTGTTGTTTATTTTGATTATAAAATTATATTTAGAATATTTATTATAATTGCAAATTCCAAGTTCCAAAAGCATTAATGACTTTACGTTTCACTTTTTTAAGCGAATAGAACATTTATTTTGATTTTGCATTAGGTATTATTTTTGTATAAAGCATGATGTGGAATAAAGCGGCGCCGATGCGACAGTGATATTTGAGACATGCGGAGGTCATGCAAATGTTTGTTTATGATTTAGTTTTTGATATGCCATATGGTATAGCCTAGAAATTAGGAAAAGGTGGGTACCTTTTGATAATTTTTCGTGTGAAAAAGGTGTGCGTGTACTGTGTGATTTATGAACCAAAGTATGAGTTAGTTACCTTTTCTAAGTAGTTAGGTACCTACCAGTTCCAAGGTATTCACCTAGTTAGGGCTGATTGGACAGTGGCTTTGTGCCCACTAACTCCTTGGACTAACTGGAGTTGGACACAAAGCCTCACTTTCTTTACACATAGATGAATTACAGGCTACAGCTCAGGACACAGAGCTCATATAATTGGCCATTAAGTGCCTGGTTTGTCCACAGGGCACAGATGAATGCTGGGCCGCTGGCATATTTTTTGGACAGTTTATGCTGTTCGACCAAAAAAGAATGATTCTCTGAGCAATGAATGATTCAATCAGACTATTTTCTCTGTATGAATGATTCAATCAGTGACTCACAACAGGTTTGCGCATGAGGTGAATCGATTCATGAGTCATTCATTTGAAATAAGAATGATTCAATCAAAAGTAGTCGATTCACATTGAATCGTTGACAAGTCTGCTCCCGAGCTGTGTCAGTTCAGTCTGTATCAGTCCCTCCCGGGCCGTGTCTGTTCAGTCTGTATCAGTCCCTCCCGAGCCGTGTCTGTTCAGTCTGTATCAGTCCCTCCCGGGCCGTGTCTGTTCAGTCTGTATCAGTTACCACTGACCGGGCCGTGTCTGTTCAGTCTGTATCAGTTACCACTGACCGGGCCGTGTCTGTTCAGTCCGTCCAGTCCCTCCCGGGCCGTGTCTGTTCAGTCTGTATCAGTTACCACTGACGCCTTGTCTGTTCAGTCTGTATCAGTTACTACTGACGCCGTGTCTGTTCAGTCTGTATCAGTTACCACTGACCGGGCCGTGTCTGTTCAGTCTGTATCAGTTACCACTGACCGGGCCGTGTTTGTTCAGTCCGTCCAGTCCCTCCCGGGCCGTGTCTGTTCAGTCTGTATCAGTTACCACCGACGCCGTGTCTGTTCAGTCTGTATCAGTTACCACTGACGCCGTGTCTGTTCAGTCTGTATCAGTTACCACTGACGCTGTGTCTGTTCAGTCTGTATCAGTTACCACTGACGCCGTGTCTGTTCAGTCTGCATCAGTTACCACTGACGCCGTGTCTGTTCAGTCTGTATCAGTTACCACTGACGCCGTGTCTCTTCAGTCTGTATCAGTTACCACTGACGCCTTGTCTGTTCAGTCTGTATCAGTTACCACTGACGCCGTGTCTGTTCAGTCTGTATCAGTTACCACTGACCGGGCCGTGTCTGTGCAGTCTGTATCCACTGACGCCTTCTTACCACTGACGTTACCACTGACGTTACCACTGACGCCTTCTCTCCATTCCGTGCCGTGGCACAGACGCCGTGCTCTCTGTTATCCAGATAATTATATATATGGCGACATATCTGATAACTGGCAGTTCATGAGATGACCTAACCTGACCTCACCTGACTTGACCTGACCTGACCTGACCTGACCTGACCTGACCTGACCTGACCTGACCTGACCTGACCTGACCTGACCTGACCTGACCTGACCTGACCTGACCTGGCCTGGCCTGGCCTGGTCTGGTCTGGTCTGGTCTGGTCTGGTCTGGTCTGGTCTGGTCTGGTCTGGTCTGGTCTGGTCTGGTCTGGTCTGGTCTGGTCTGGTCTGGTCTGGTCTGGCCTGGCCTGACCTGACCTGACCTGACCTGACCTGACTTGACTTGACTTGACCTGACCTGACCTGACCTGACCTGACCTGACCTGACCTGACCTGACCTGACCTGACCTGACCTGACCTGACCCGGCCTGGCCCGCAGGTCAGCTCGAGCTGTGACAGCGTGTGGCAGGACCCGGCGCTGCGGCACATGTGCGCCCACCCGGAGTACCTGGCCGTGTTCTCCCGGACGCAGCACTTCATCATGCGCGGCGACGGCCCGCTGCCGTTCGACATGAGACACTACATCGCCATCATGGTGAGTGTCGCGAGCCGCTGGGCCCGGGTTCGAACCCCGCAGAGGCGAAAGTTGCGATCCGCTCAACGTGCTGTGACACTAACGGCTGACACGAGCTCAGCCAGTGGTCTTGTGTTGCCACACTGCATGTCTATTATCATGGTTTGTCAGCAGAAATCGGTTGTTAGGTGTGACACGGTAGGTTTTGGGACCATTGTCATCGTTAACACGGTTGGTTAATTCTGCGTTGAGCAAACCGAAAGAAGTTGGATGTTTTAATGGTTAGTACAAAATGATGAAATAGTTTTATTTTGTTAATATTTCTGACGCGATACGGTGGTATATCGGACGGCGTGGTGGTCGGTTGTACCCTGATTGTACCCGACTCTCCGGCGCCGTCAGTAGTTGTTCAGTAATAGGGACAAACCTATTGACGGTTAGTGGACGACGTAAGTGAACGCCCGAGTGTATCCTGGGACGGCTGTGTGTTTAGGGTATCAGCGGGGCCGGCGGAGGAAAGGGTGACATGACGGGACGGTGGGGAGATGGCGAGAGGAGAGGAGGCAGATTGTGGTGTGAAGCCGACAGCGACGGACGGGGACGTAGAGAGTTGCGACGCACTCCGCGTTTTTGGCAGAACACGACAGGAGCACGAGGACGGGACGATGCCAGGTAGGTGCGGTGTTATGCCGGATGTGATTGCAGTCAGTGATGTCAGTCGGCCTTTATTGTCGACATTACAGAGCGTATGGGGTCGATGGAGCGAGAGTAACGAGCCGGCGTCCATGCCTGATTCATGGTGCCGAGATTAGTATCCGAGCCGGCGTCCATGCCTGATTCATGGTGCCGGGATTAGTAACCGAGCCGGCGCCCATGCCTGATTCATGGTGCCGAGATTAGTACCCGAGCCGGCGTCCATGCCTGATTCATGGTGCCGAGATTAGTATCCGTGCCGGCGTCCATGCCTGATTCATGGTGCCGAGATTAGTATCCGAGCCGGCGTCCATGCCTGATTCATGGTGCCGAGATTAGTATCCGAGCCGGCGTCCATGCCTGATTCATGGTGCCGAGATTAGTATCCGAACCGGCGTCCATGCCTGATTCATGGTGCCGAGATTAGTATCCGAGCCGGCGTCCATGCCTGATTCATGGTGCCGAGATTAGTAACCAAGCCGGCGTCCATGCCTGATTCATGGTGCCGAGATTAGTACCCGAGCCGGCGTCCATGCCTGATTCATGGTGCCGAGATTAGTATCCGAGCCGGCGTCCATGCCTGATTCATGGTGCCGAGATTAGTACCCGAGCCGGCGTCCATGCCTGATTCATGGTGCCGAGATTAGTATCCGAGCCGGCGTCCATGCCTGATTCATGGTGCCGAGATTAGTATCCGAGCCGGCGTCCATGCCTGATTCATGGTGCCGAGATTAGTACCCGAGCCGGCGTCCATGCCTGATTCATGGTGCCGAGATTAGTATCCGAGCCCGCGTCCATGCCTGATTCATGGTGCCGAGATTAGTAACCGAGCCGGCGTCCATGCGTGATTCATGGTGCCGAGATTAGTAACGAGCCGGCGTCCATGCCTGATGCATGGTGCCGAGATTAGTATCCGAGCCGGCGTCCATGCGTGATTCATGGTGCCGAGATTAGTACCCGAGCCGGCGTCCATGCCTGATTCATGGTGCCGAGATTAGTATCCGAGCCGGCGTCCATGCCTGATTCATGGTGCCGAGATTAGTATCCGAGCCGGCGTCCATGCCTGATTCATGGTGCCGAGATTAGTAACCGAGCCGGCGTCCATGCCTGATTCATGGTGCCGAGATTAGTAACCGAGCCGGCGTCCATGCCTGATTCATGGTGCCGAGATTAGTACCCGAGCCGGCGTCCGCGTCCGTTCTACCGGCCAGTTGTCGGGTCCCGATGCTGTCTCGCCCGAGGTCTGTATCAGTCCCTCCCGAGGTCCCGAGGTCAGTATCAGAGACAGGGGCGTCGCGATAGGTCGTGTTAGCCAGACTGTTGGTTGATGGTGTGCGCCGGGAGCGGCAAACGGTGACCAGCGCGACGGAGCGCGGCCATGACGGATGACGTCACGCGGCGGCTGGCCCGGAGCAGGGGCCTTTGTGTGAGGGGCGAGGTACGGTTACAGAGCGGCCGCCGGGAGGGGCCTGTGCCCGGGCACAGGCCCGATATCAGCGCTGACCGGCGGAGCGGGGCCGAGAGTGACCTGAGTGGGGGGCCAGTGTCGTGGCGTCACGTGGCGGCTGGCCCGGAGCAGGGGCCTTCGCGCTGGGGCAGCCCACCGCCCGGCTGGGGTGAGAAGTGCACACATGGCCTAATTACAGGTGCGCATCGATTGTCGATCGTGTGGCGCTGCATTATGCCGGCTCCGATGCCGGGACCCAGTTCCCAGTTCCCAGTTCCCAGTTACCCAGTTCGGGACCCAGTTCCCAGTTCATACATTACATTTTGTCCCGTTGGTGTGTTTGGTGGTATGGTACGGAGCCACGCGAATTAATGATAAAACGCGCTACGGGTGCAGACGGCCATTAACAGCCAAGTAACGAACGTAATAACGAAGCGAACGGGAGGAAGATACACTAACGACTGTTCTGAGAACGCGGCGTGCCGCCCTGCCGCCTTCGGAGAACCGCTGGCCTGTTTCCCAGAGCGTGGCCTCCGAGGCGCGGCAGGCATGGAGGGGGTGTCGGCCGTGGCGGGCCAGGTAGCGGTCACGGCGACCGTATTCGGTCTGATCAGACCTCCCGCTGCCGTACCCAGTCCGCCCGTCCCACCCAGCCAGTCACGGTCAGCTGATCAATTCACCATCAACTATCTATGCTCCCGATAATTAACGGGCCGGTCTCACACATTTATTTATTTATTCAGCAGATCAGCAGATTTCGTACGACGTTAGTGTGGTAGACCCATTGGTGTTTTTTGTCCACCGAAATCCCGAAGAAAAACGGTATTGAGGGTGAACAGTGAGCATCCCAATGTGTCCCGAAGTGGCACCTCTCTTCCCGTGGCAACAGGCTCCGTTCAGGTGCCTCAGCATCTCAATGTGTCCCGAAGTGGCACCTCTCTTCCCGTGACAACAGGCTCCGTTCAGGTGCCTCAGCATCTCAATGTGTCCCGAAGTGGCACCTCTCTTCCCGTGACAACAGGCTCCGTTCAGCTGCCTCAGCATCTCATCAGCGTTGTCACCGGACCAGCCCGGCTGTTATGGCAGGGCGTCAGTCCTCCGTCCCCCTGCCCCCCCCCCCCCCCTCCCCCGTGGGTCTCATATTAGTAGGTCGGGTGTACTGCTGTGACGCAACAGACACCGTCAGTTCAGCAGCAATCAGCACCGACTTCCCCGGGCAGCAGCTCAGCTCAGCTCAGCTCAGCTCAGCTCAGCTCAGCTCAGCTCAGCTCAGCTCAGCTCAGCTCAGCTCAGCAGCTCAGCTCAGCAGCTCAGCTCAGCAGCCCAGCCCAGCGTCCCGGGGGTC
This sequence comes from Chirona hameri, assembly GCA_036785665.1. Taxonomy (NCBI): domain Eukaryota; kingdom Metazoa; phylum Arthropoda; class Thecostraca; order Balanomorpha; family Balanidae; genus Chirona; species Chirona hameri. The sequence continues at coordinate 10,618 of JAXIVJ010006336.1, read as the reverse complement.
GGTAGTGGCACAGCCCACTGTGAGGCAACTGAACAGGACACACTATCCTAATTGTCTGAAGACACAGCCGGTCTGTAAGCGTGCCACTGCGTGCACGGTGACACCGGCTCGTGCTCAGAGCCCCGGCTCTGCCCTACTCGGCCCTGCCCGGCCCTGCCCGGCCCGACAGCCGACCGGCGCCGCAGCTGCCGACCAGGAAGGAAGTGACTAGGACAGCTGCTGACCGAGCGGCCCTGGTCTCTAGTGTCGGCGGCAGCGTCCAAGGTTCGAGCTGCTCAAGGCCAGAGGCTGCCGAGTGCGGTCAACGCACCGTTCATCGCACCGTTCACCCCCACCAGTTACATGTGGTGGCGCTGAGTCTCCTCCTCGTCTCGCCCTCCCCTCTGCTGTGGACAGGCCCGCGGAGCTGGAGCAGCGGCGGGCCGGTCCGCTGACCGGCCGTACTCAGTCAGCAGCTGTACACTGTACATCAGACCCGTCCCGCAGACTCCGAGGTACACGGCGGCGGCCGTTGAGGCGGCCGTGTGTACGGGACGGCTGACAGCCAGCTGGTGACGTCACGGATACCACGAGCTCAGCGTGGCACGGCCGCTCGCCGTCTCGGCTGACAGCGGTGGCATTTCGGGCGGTCACAGTCCGGCCGGCGGCGGTCAGCGACGTGCCGTCAGACTACGCCGTCCTGCCGCATATTATGCTGTCACATGCCGCAGTCATGCCTCGTGACGCGCTGTTACGTGACGCCGTCACGCCGCGTAACGCTCTGTCACATGCCGGGCCGGCCACGTGCTGTGAGACAGACACGGGTGTCGGGTGCCGGGCCGCTGGCTGCCGTATTGGGCCGTGGTGGCGGCAGCCGATCTAATTGACTGGGCTGAGTTCATCAGCGGAGTGAATTGGATTGCTCTGAGGACAGGGCGGGCGTCGTCGGCGTCTCGTCGTCGGCTTCTGTCCACGTCTGCTGTGGCCTGGCATTCACACCGGCCGGCGATTTTGAGCCGACCACAGCGGTCCGGGGAGGCGCCCTGGGCCACTGCAGCAGTGCAGCACCGTAGCACCGTTTGAACCCGACCCGGCAGCGCCGGCGCTAAACAGCACAAATGGAGTGGTCAGGCGGTCAGATGCGCTGCTGGTGTTGGTCTGTATCGGGCGGAGTGGCAGGCGCTCTCAGAGAGACTGATCAGCTGCTGCGCTGCGCCGGAGTGGCAGGCGCTCTCAGAGAGACTGATCAGCTGCTGCGCCGCGCCGGAGTGGCAGGCGCTCTCAGAGAGACTGATCAGCTGCTGCGCTGCGCCGGAGTGGCAGGCGCTCTCAGAGAGACTGATCAGCTGCTGCGCTGCGCCGCAGTGGCAGGCGCTCTCAGAGAGACTGATCAGCTGCTGCGCTGCGCCGCAGTGGCAGGCGCTCTCAGAGAGACTGATCAGCTGCTGCGCTGCGCCGGATTGGCAGGCACTCTCAGAGAGACTGATCAGCTGCTGCGCTGCGCCGGAGTGGCAGGCGCTCTCAGAGAGACTGATCAGCTGCTGCGCTGCGCCGGAGTGGCAGGCGCTCTCAGAGAGACTGATCAGCTGCTGCGCTGCGCCGGCGTGGCAGGCACTCTCAGAGAGACTGATCAGCTGCTGCGCTGCGCCGGAGTGGCAGGCGCTCTCAGAGAGACTGATCAGCTGCCGCGCTGCGCCGGAGTGGCAGGCGCTCTCAGAGAGACTGATCAGCTGCTGCGCTGCGCCGGAGTGGCAGGCACTCTCAGAGAGACTGATCAGCTGCTGCGCTGCGCCGGAGTGGCAGGCGCTCTCAGAGAGACTGATCAGCTGCTGCGCTGCGCCGGAGTGGCAGGCGCTCTCAGAGAGACTGATCAGCTGCTGCGCTGCGCCGCAGTCGGTCTCTGTCGTCACGTGCCCGAGGCGTGCCGCGGCGCTACGTCGCCGCCGCAGCATGGGGAGGGGTGCTGCGGGTCACCGGCGCCGACGGGCCGCGTTAGTCACCTCTCTGTGGCCGGCTGTGTAGCGTCATAATAGCACGGAGTCTGTCACACACGGGGCCGCACCGAGTCACCCACACATTGCAGGCTGGCTCCCTGGCAGAGGGGCCGCCCCGAGTCACCCACACACTGTAGGCTGGCTCCCCGGCAGAGGGGCCGCCCCGAGTCACCCACCCACTGCAGGCTGGCTCCCCTGCAGAGGGTACCCCCCCCCCCCCCGTCACTCAGCCACTGCAGGCTGGCTCCCCGGCAGAGGGGCCGCCCCCCCCCCCCGAGTCACTCAGCCACTCTGCCACTGCAGGCTGGGCCGCTGGCTCCCAGAGGAGTGAGGAGGCGGTCGTCTGCCGACCAGACAGGTGACGTCACCTCAGTATCCGAAAATGCATTTCTGGCTTGGGTGTCTCAGTGGAAAATTGGAGCCTAAAAAAACTGCGAGAGTGGCAAATTATGTGAAAACAAAATCATCACAGCTATGTTGTGACGCTAAACTCAACGAATATGCCTATCCTTTAAAAAACGTGTAAATGTTTCCATATTTCCCATGGAGTGGAAAATTCACAACAAAAATGGGGGTGAGAGTGGAAAATTATTGACATCTGGGTGTCGTTTTCCACCCAAATCGACCAATTTTGGGACACTGCGTCACCTACATGAAATTCTGATCTCGCCGACTGAATGTGCTGTGCAATCGGCGTCAGTATCGGCGTGCCGTTGCCAGACGGCGGTATTTCCCATCTGCTGCGTCTCTGGAGCCTGGAGTTAATTGACTGGAGTTAATTGGCCGTACGCGTCTGGCCGCCACCGCGTGAGGGGATATGGCATTGTCCATGTTGCTGCTATTTATCGCGGTTGCAGCTGATGGTGCTGCCGCTACGCAAATTTAGCACACACGTAACCACAGCACCGATCAGTGAAACTCCAGACAAGGCTGTCATCCAAGCTGTGCTAAACACAGCACGTCGTGTTACACAATGTATGTGTGCCATAACATCAACACCGTATGACATCACTTCGGACTGCTTCCGATCGGACCTCGGGCCCTCCCCAGTATTTAGATTAGCAAAGCAGCCTTCTGGTTTCATCATCTTACGATGGGGCGGAGCCGTACGTCCGACTGCTGGTTGAATATGCAGTGTCGCGGTTCACTGCCTGTACTGTACTGGACGCTGCTGGCGGAGCTGGGCGCTGCCGGCCGTTCTTTGTCTGCGGGCCGGCGGCGCCGCTGCAGCTCCACTGGCGGGCTGGCCTAGCACCCTGTATGCCCAAGCCTGGTAAATGCACCCTGTATGCCCAAGCCTGGTAAGCGGGCCGGCAGCCAAGCCCACCAAGCCTGGTGGGCTTGGCTGCCGGCCGGCTCGGCTGGCTCGTCGGTGGCTGTACCGCCGCACGCACGTGGAATTTTCCATCAGCGGGGCTGGCGGCCCGCCCGCCGCCGCCGCCACACCCGCCACCCGATCTCTTATTTACGGTTAGGCTGCTGCGTGCGCATCAGCAATTCAGACTGAATGACTCGACTGCCATTTTCCCCGAAAGTCGTCCGGTAAACCACCAAAATATAAACAATAATGTTAATTGTGCAACGGACCGCGGAAGAATCATCAAGGAAAAGCTGGCCACATTGTACGAATACATGTAGAAAAGTTCCGTATAGTTGCACGCCAGTGGTTTCATTAATAACATAACGTGCTGACTGTCGGAGGCAGGCACGTAGCCAGGATTTCGTCCAGGGGAGGCGGCGTCTCGAAAGGGCCCCTTCCCGAGTGTTGGAAGGTCCCCCTTCCCTTGCGTTGAAGAGCCAAACAAAACGGATGAAAAGGCACGTTACAAGGATGGAAAATGCAGTACATGTACGGCATGGGCCATACCAACTATTAGGAGCTGGAGTTAGCAAACTGCCATATCAACTTTGGAATCAGCGACACCAATTTGGAATCAGCTATACTAACTTACAATATTTTTAAGCTCAGGACCTGGAACTCTTAAATAAAATGCGCCGCGGAGCGGCGCGAAAATTTCGAGTCTTCTGCACTGGATATGCTTTCTCATCAATGCGTCGCATTGCGTATGGTGCGGACCTCTAAAAATGTGCGTTTAAGAGTGCGGTAAAAGAAGGTGCTAAAGTGAACTATTTTGCCCAATTATATAGGAAAGTAGCAACATAACACAAATGCGCCGAGAAACGGGCGGATTTTTTTTAACCCGCATATCATTGAATTTGTAGTTAAATTACGCCGCAGAGCTGCTCGCAAAATTTTGAGTTTTATTCCCTGGACAACTGCATTTTTACTGTTGAAAGGCCGGGGGTCCCTTCAGATCGTCTAGGGGCCATCCGACCGTTTCAACGCCCTTCCGACCTGTTCAGAGACTCATCTGGGATCCGCGATGCGAAAAGACAAGATGTGGAGTGGGTGATACATATACATATATGTATATGTATATGTATATGTATATGTATATGTATATGTATATGTATATGTATATGTATATTTATATATATATATATATATATATATATATATATATATATATATATATATATATATATATATATATATATATATATATATATATATATATATATATATATATATATATATATATATATAATATATATATATATATATATTTATATATATATATATATATATATATATATATATATATATATATATATATATATATATATATATTATATATATATATATATATATATATATATATATATATATATATATATATATATATATATATATATATATATATATATATATATATATATATATATATATATATATATATATATATATATATATATATATATATATATTTATATATATATATATATATATATATATATATATATATATAATATATATATATATATATATATATATATATATATATATATATATATATATATATATATATATATTATATATATATATATATATATATATATATATATATATATATATATATATATATATATATATATATATATATATATATATATATATATATATATATATATATATATATATATATATATTATATAATATATATATATATATATATATATATATAATATATATATATATATATATATATATATATATATATAGTATATATATATATATATATATATATATATATATATATATATATATATATATATATATATATATATATATATATATATATATATAATATATATATATATATATATATATATATATATATATATATATATATATATATATATATATATATATATATATATATATATATATATATATATATATATATATATATATATATATATATATATATATATATATATATATATATATATATATATATATATATATATATATATATATATGCACACACGGCGACTGTGCGCGCCGGCACAACGGTACCTACATCGGTCTCACCACAACAACACTAACGCGGAGGATTACCATGCACTTGCAGGAGGGGGGCCCAAAGCGACATCTTTTAGAAGATCACAACACAAGACTCTCCCGGATACAGGGGCGCAGCCAGACCTTCAGAAAGGGGGGGGCAAGCCCCTGGGGGAGGCCCCCACCCCAAAAAAAATACCCCTGGATATGAAAAACTCTACGGATTTCGGCCACTTTAT